>DWGW01001413.1:0-11412 GCA_018247775.1 Udranomia orcinus
ACGATCATATCTATCGTTCCGTAAAAAATAAAACGCCACATTCAGGCTGGTACGGGACGAAGCTGCAATATCGGAACTAATTATTTTTTACGGAACGATAGATATGATCGTATAAAGTCTTTTACGATCGTAACTTAAAAAATATTTTTGTGCTGTTTTCGTCCTAAAGGTGCGATATTCTCATATCAGTTAGTGTCTGGCGTGTGGTATTGCAGTAAAACATGTACCAAATAACATTTTTAATATCAAAAATGTGCTCAACTCTTAAATATTAAAAATGTTTAACATGCCCATATTAAAAATGTTTATAATGAATGATTAAATAATAAATCAGAAAGACGACGTGGTGGGAGGACATTGGTTACATCGATCTCGGTACAGTACACGGTCGTAATGCCGTTCTATTAATATTCCAATTTCTACCACTATGCAAGACAAATGTACCGACTTTAATTATTTGATGTACTATGCTTTCGAGTGTTATATTCATAGACACCTATAAGTAATTTTTAAATTATAAAACACACTAAGTGTCATAGTAAAGTATAGAATGACTTGATGATAAAATGCAAATTATAAATATACGAAATGTGTGATATGTAACCGGTGATTTCATATCTTAAAAGGTTTGTTATTATGCTCTTGAATTTTAATATGCTCTTTAATCAAAATTAATCGGAATAACATTTTTTTGTTTCCAAATAAATACACACGCGATTCCGTCAACTTTTTATGATTAATATCTCTTTACCCCAGAAGCAAACTCAATATATACTTCAGAATTAGTCGGTACATTGTTACTTGCTAGAACATAGTTTATGGATAAATTCACTTTCTAATGGAGCCAGAGCACTCCGGGGTATAACCCAAGTATTGAATTGATTAGGTATACATTGTAAGCTAATTGAGATTCAGTCTTATCTGTTGAACCGGGATATCTGCCAAGCGGACATGGGGAGGCGTTGCAGACGGCTGATCGTCTTGCGACCCCATTGAAGCCACAAGAAGCCGACCACCAAGCATAACACGATTTCTATGTAGAACCCGTCTATTCGGATGTCACATGTGCCACCCTCAGCTTTGCATAACTGAAAAAATAACACGATTAGTAAACATTTTGCAATTATTCCATAGTTACATGTATTAACAGTTTTTGATTTGTTAATGGCATATCCTGGTTAATAAAAGCATAAACTTGAAAAGTAGCCAGTTTCATATATTGTTTTTTACTATAGTATTTTTTCGAATCATGTCTTGTCTAAATATCAAAATTTTCGACTGTGACTCATCAACCATGTGTAACTTAATTTATAATATTAAATAATTTTCGTATTAAAACTTTTCTGAAAAACAGAGAATTTTGAACAAACTTGCTTGGAAAATTAGTCCATAAAGCACAAAAAAACAAATATTGAGATAAAAGTATTTTAACTAAAAACCGAAACTATTTTATCATAGTTTATTAAGTTAACTGGAACTACTCGATAGGTATAACTATACTTTTATCGTCGATCGACTATTCGAACAGTCAATGACTAATGAATAGAATAGTCAAGTTTTGGTAACAAAACTTATAGTCAATGATGTCCAATCCAAAACCACGTTTTAGCCGTATAGTATCATTTTAAGCACAAGGGTACGAAGCTCGTGCGAAACAAAAATAAATGATAAGTAGTCACTGTCGCCTTTCGGGACATTTGCAACATACAATTCGAAGGGTTTGTTCTGATCTTATAGAATCTACAACGACACATCGTTAGCGTGATTCAGGAATATGAACAGCGACATCTAGTACCAGTACAGAAAGTAATATTGACGTTATCTAGTAGCGATACAGAAAACAATATTAACGCCATCTAGTAGCAGCATAGAAAATAATATCGACCAGACTGCTTGCGTACAATTTCCGGTATTAATGCCCGAGTAGTAAAGAAAGATTCCACTGCGACAGCCTCAGTTGCTATAATGATAATCCACTATTATGATGGACGTTAAATTTGTAATAAGTGAACGAAGGCCTCAGTATCTCATATGTTCAGTCATTATCATTCATTTCATACTCAGTCTTGACAATAGAATTATGACCATATGATGAATATATGTGTAAAATTAGTTTAATTTGAGTCTTTTGGACGTAAATGGTACATTTAGTTGTAATTAAAAAAAAACAGAAATCTGTTTCGATACCGATTAGATTTAGTGAAATATACTATACCATATATACAATACCAAAAATATATATGTATATTTAATACCACTATACAGTAATATCTCGAGTTACGCTACCCCGACTTATGCGATCCCGGAGTTACGCGGTTTTCAAATTTCGTCAATTCGTCTTTCATTTATGCGTTTTTATTGATAGTAAAAATAAGTAAAGTTCAAATCTAATAAGAAAATAATAATTTTATAGTTTGAATATAAACATAACGATTTCGAAACAAAAATGGTTTTTTTTTATATGCGAAATATCTCCGCGTTACCGCGTAAGTCGGATATCCGACTTGCGCGAATTCGACTTACACGGTCAGTGCCATTTACCGCGTAAGTTCGGGGTATTACTGTACATACAAATACTGCAATACGAATATACATGCAGCAATTACGCCAAAATTTAAGCATGTCACTGCTTCACGTCATTATACAGTTTATTTTGCATCAGCCACAGTGTATGTTTATCTCGATGTGTACTTTGTTAACAACGGATTACATTACTGTAGCTCGTTTGTAGCCGAAGTTCGGATTGTTGATTCGTTGGGCAGGATTCGGGCAGGGGCAAAGAGTAACCCAAGTAAGGGTATACGTCAGCGCAGGCAAAAAGAACTTAAGGGTCGTAAGGGTCGGAACGGACGTGGGTAATGATATGACGGGACGGGTTAGAGGTTGACAGCGGCTTGGGAACTTCATTTCTTTTGGCGATATTAAAACTCTGTTGAATATCCTTATTTATCCGATTTGGTCCGTTTAAGGAAACGTTGGCGTTTGCTGACATATCGCTAATGGCAAATCTACGTAAAGACTTAAGAGGTGTATAACAGCACCAAACAATTCAGTTTATTTATTTTTATTCTAAAGAATACTACCTAAGCCTCATTTTCAGCTGACAAGTTTCAATTAATTAGTACACAGCTCAAACCTTTTTTTGCACATATGCTGCTTTATAACATTGTTTTCGTTTCTCGTATAGCACAATACACACATAACACGAAACATACCTGATTAAATTCTATTTGTTTAGCTATAATGTGCCCGCACTTCGTACCGCCTCAATCATTATTCCGTTCCCATCTCTCGGTTTAAATTAACAAAACTTCTTATTTATGGACCGATTTTTATGAAACAAACACTAAATGTTAAATTAATCCCACAATACACTACCGACAACTGCATTCAAATCGGATCAGCCGTTTCTGAAATAAACGTGCATTAACGCACAGACATTACAGTCTTTTATGTACATATATCACTTACACATTTATTATGTGTATGGATACATATTGTTAGGGTTGTGATAAAATATAGGTAAAATACGAGTATTATGAAAACTTCAGTCACATAGAAAAAATTTAGCCCACATTTCCCTTGCAAACAATTTTTCTATTTGCATACCAGGTATAGCGTAGGTGTGAAATGAAACGTTAGCCTCTAACGTTTGTCTTTGTAACGTGTACAAAAAATGCACGACGGAGGCTGCACGGGGCGATGACTGTGCGATGAGACCACCGCGTTCATGGTCGATAGCACGCCGCTTGTGTTTCATCTGTGCCAACTACACAGTAGAAACACAAGCGCCGCGCTTACCCTTTCTACTTTTTTCTTTCCGTTACACCTCGTTTATTTCTTCATAATTTAGTTTGTTTTAATATCTCAATAATATATTTGCGATTGAAACATCGTCAGTTTACGCGAATTGCACCATAGAAACACAAGCACGGAGCTTTCCGCTTTCATTTTAATCATAACAAGGGTAGCTTGTAGAGACTGCAAATTACTCTTAATAAATCTTACGATAAGATAGTATGAATGGTTCTAATATAATGGTCTGAAATATTTTGATATAAAAGACATGTCCGTCTCTTAAACTATATTTGTGAATTTGTTAATTGTCAAAACCAGACTATAGTTAGAATGTTTTGCTGTGACGTGAAAGAAGATAATGTATTTCTATAATTGAATAGGACCTACTAAATAAAGGTAAGACTAATTAATAGTCGACCACTATTAAGAGAACTTCAAGAACAGTTTTATGTACAACGTACGTCATAGACATTTTACGTTGGTTGGTTTTAGTCATTAATAATAGATATAGCAGTAATTATGTTTCCAAAGGTTTAAGTGGAGGTTTTAAAGCAACTGTTTAACTTTGTGGCTGTTTTATGTACGATGCTTAGAAATCCAAATTTTCCTCTTTTCGAATTCGATTTAATATAAACCGGATAAAATTTCAAATATATTCTAAAGAGACTTAAATTAAACATGAATCAATCAAAGAATGGTAAATACGTCTCGAAACATATACTGATATCGTTTTGTACACAACACAGAACTTAAAATTCTATAAACCGTCGTGAATCTCAAACGGAACATTTGAAGAGATAACACTTTCGTTCTAAAAACAGTCGATGATTAAGCGCTTGTGTCACACCGCAGCAGTTGGCTTTCTCATATTTTTCTGCTCAATTCTCTGTGGTTTTTCATCTGTGAACTTTAGTCTTTAGCTCACTGAAATCTTTGCTGCTAACGTATCATCGTTAAAAGATTTCAGTGAATGTTGCCGTTGATTATGTTACTTAAGAGAACGGTGTTTATGAGTAAGTTATGTACAGATAATAACATATATTCGTATTTTAACTACTACTTATTACAGTAACAGGTATTAACATAGAATGTTATGGTGACATTTATATTGACACAGTTTTATAAGTAAGCTTAAGCACTCAACTTATTACTAATTGATAGCATTCTCTAAAACAAAACCGTTTAAATATTCACGTGGAAAACATTTTTATAGTATACAGTCACGATTTCGATATAGATGATGATATATAATATCTATATCGAATTTTAAATGTTTAAACTATGCAAATAATATTAAAACAACATATCTTAAGCAAACAAGATTTCGGATTACGTCCGAAGAAAAACTTATATAATAAAAAAAAAACAAAAATACGGGTACATATACGTAGCTTATGTGTTGTACATTTTTTCCTAAGAGCTTATACGAATAATACTTTAGAGATTAAGGTATTAGCGGAGTTGGGGCTGACGCGCGTATGAAATATTAATTTAGAAGCGAGATATGTAAAAAGTACACGAAAAATACCTACCAGAGGAAATACCTCGTCAAAGGTTGAGTGAGCTGAATTTCACCGCTTCGCTTAAAATTGTTTCTGAATTCTAAACTTTAATTTACAGAGTTGAGGCTTTTATTCGTTATTTTCAGTGGCTGTAGGCGCCTAATAAAGGTCGTGGGTTTTTATGGTTGCCGAGTTTGATTGCTATCAAGATTTGTAACCTACTTGTTGTGGTTCTACTGTTTTGTGTTAAAAATAAACAATCGACTCTAGCTATTGTAAAATCAGAATTCTCATACATCAAGTATCTAGCATATATTTGATGTTAGTAATAAGAGAGTTGGAGAAATATTTATGTGGCGTTATACGTCATAGTCCTTAACTAGTATCTAAGGCAATCCTCATTGATACAGTATAATGGATTATGCTTTACGGCCTCGCCTTCGACTTCTGGCCAGTAAATCTGGTACATTTGCTCGCTTGTGAATTGTATATAGGATTGAAATTCTTTCTTAGATCGACCACAGACGCGTTGCGTGCTCTGAGTAAGTTGGAACACCTCAGTTAAGTGTCTCCCTGACCCTTCAAACCAGAACATAGCAGCAAGAACATTGGTATTAAAGCGGAAATAAGTGTGGCGGTGGGGCCTCCGAAGTCCAACCGTGAATAAACCTTCTAAAAATGTGGGCTCCTAGTTGCCAAAAAATATTCAGGTTATTCAATAACAGCGCAGTGTGATTTACGTCTCGACGAACGTGCAACGTGATCGAATCCGTATCCACTGTTCCCAGACTATGTGTTTTACCATCTTTCTGCATTTAAAAGTGTGTCCGTATTTTTTTCAATTTCCCTGCAACGCGCCTCGATACACTCCGTTATCGCTCGTATGCGAAATGAATGTGTAAAATCTTCAATCAATAGGCAAAGTATTGCAACATCAATTCTCTATGCCAGAGATGAAAGCTTTATTTTCGAGCGAACTATTCGTAATGGGTGCTTGTGGCCTTTATATAAAAACATAAGTGCCAGCAAATCACGATGCGAATGATGAACGAGGGGATATGGAATATTAAAAAATGCTAAGATTGCTATAGATAAAATAAGTATACAGAAGTAATATATTCTTATCTACGCAGTAGTGCCTCTTTTGTTACATTGTCGCTCTTGAATAATCATGAACAGCACTTGAGTTTGTAAATGTTTTGTTACTAAAGGATAGCGTTGCGAGTTTGAGTTCCTAGCATAAAACATTAAAACCTGACCACAAGCTAATGGTTCCTCCATTAGCTTGTGGTCACATTATTATAAGGTATTCTAGCACTAAGTAAGCGGTCGTTGGTAAACTTTGTAAGCAAAATTTGAGGTAAAGGTGCGTGCAATGTTTGTAATGATTATGTCACGCACGACTTTGGGTGTAGTTTAAATATTATATTTTTTGCGTGTATTGTGAGTAAAATATGTGATACACCCAATTTTAAAGTAAAATTGTGTCACCAACCAAAACTACGATTGCGTGTTGTTAGTTTCAAGAACATTGTATCGAGAATGAAGGTTAAACTTTTTTTAAATAAATATTAAAATTTTTAATAGGTGTCTCAGTCAGCAATAGTTCAATAGGTAGTATGTAGGACTTTTTTGATCGTGGGTTCGATCCTCACTCTCCCATTACACTATTCACGTGAATCTACTCCTAACACAAGCTGCCCAGCTAAGCTGGATGGTTTTAAACTCTTAAATGTGTTATGAGAATATTTACACACCACGAAGTTGGTAAAATTATTTCAGCTTTCTGTTTGTTGAACAACATACTATATCTACGCAATTCTTTGCAAATAAAATATTATGATTATGACTATGAAATTATATTTTAACCATTATAAGCGGTTCCTAATAATCTAAACGCAAAATTTCAATTACAGTCAGACCATATTGAGTCACATTGCGTATGAAAACCTATAAAAGTTGTAAACGCTATTAAACGCTTTTAAGTGGTAATGTAGCCTGCACGAGGTTAGTTAACATTGATATCTGATAACACCGAAAATTAAACTACTTCAACGATTAAAACTTACTAACAAGTTAACGGATCCATATGGAACACGGTCACGAATTTCTCTCTCAAAGACTGCCAATATGCTGACCCAATAGTTCATACGTACAATTGTGACGTAACTTTGCAAGATGTCAAACAGTTCGAGTTCATTAAACTGCGGCCGTTACGAAACAATCTTCAGTCATAGACTGCATGAAGAGCAACATCTGTTCCCGCTTGAATACTTGCCAACAGCTGCGTTCCGACTGCCTTTTTATCATCTTCGAACTTGTGCACCACAAACGTGCACGCCAAATACGACTTGTCAATCGTTGTTTGGAAAATGTGTGGATTGTACGCGATCTACGAAGTCGCGATTTACGAGGTGGTTAGGTGAGAAAGCTAGTAAGACTATTGTGCGCGATTTCATGGTTTCGAGACTAGTAGGGTTTGAAGTGCTACTGTTTTAGGTGTGTAAGTTAGTTTCGGTTCTTATTAATCTTTTTTATATGCAGGAACATTACTATATGGGAGAACATTAACTTCTGAGATCCGATGAATCATCCACGTATGTACAACGAATGTAATCGCAACATGAGCAATCTTAACTTTCTAGTACCTATGATGCTCACGATAGTGATAATGCTCATCAGTAGGATACAGAGTTAGCACACTTGATAAGAAATTCATAGTAACCGTGATTGAGCCTTTTTCGATAGCTAAAATATTGTTCTTACGATTCGCTGCCATTCTGTATATTTCAGCGTTATTGACTTACGACCTGCCTTTTCCTTTTAGCGTTTGCCGATAATATGGAAAGGGTTTGGTGCTGTCAAGTGCGAATACATTTTCGTATCTATCTGAGATATTCCTGATCTTCGCTTATAATATTCAGGCTACCGTTAAGTAGGTTATTTGAGTCAATCTTGTATACTACGTTATGAGAAGAAAATAATGATATGCTTAGAAGGCTCAAATAATTTTAAGTATCACCTAGTTGTTGAATAGAATTATATGGATCAATAATAATTCTTTGTCTATAGTTGACTATATCTATAAACGAACAATAGTTTAGTGATATTGTATAGTTTATATTATATATAATTTTGTTGTAATTATGTTTGTTATTATTATATTATTAATGCTTTATTGTGTATAAGCTGTTGTTATTATTTAACTTCATATGGACTCAAAACACGTGAACCCATAAATACTAGAAAAACTAAAATTAGAAACCAAGAAAATGACATGCATTTTTGGTCGCCGTAAATCGTTTTAGAAGCTGTATTTTGTTTCCCTCCTTTATTGGTTTATGTTCACGAGGAGGTTATTCACTGAACAAATTAATCGTGCGACAGGCCCATAAATTCTCCACCTGTATCATGACGTTCAAAATTTATGTGCATCAGACGTTATAACGGAAGCGAAAGAAATTGCCAGCGTAGCTACAAAACAGTGTTGCTATACTGGCACGTGAATATATGATATCGGCTTTAATTAGATAGGTGCTAGAATAATGTATTTGGGTATAAGTAACTGTTTTTGATATTGTGATGATATCGCCTATAATCGGATAGGTTCTAGAATAACGTATTCGGGTATTAGTTAACAACGTTACAGTTTTTAAAATATTCGTTACTTGTAAAATATCTGTGTATTGATGTCGCGCCATTAGACGAGCATAAAACTTAATGTTCAATTATCTATATTAGGAAATGTCTGTAGTATCTAATACACTACCGTAAAGGCCTTGTTTTTGCCGTATTGGCTCATAGTATATTATGATACTTCTTATTAATAGATTTAATAAAGTAATAAATACTTAATAAAGTATAAGAACTACTACTATATTCTTGCCGAGGTTCTATTAGATGCTAAGAAAAATATATTGCATTCTTATTAAATGGTTTTGTGTTAAGCGAAAACCAAACAGGATGTATAGGATATATCCAACCGAAAAAGAAAAAACATCCAAAATTTACAGTGTATTATAGGATTTTAGACTTTTATTTCATCTAGGAATGTTTATAACGAGTGGTTATTACGAGATAAACGATGTAAATACTTATGTGTTAAGTATTTATTGCGTAATTTTTATCATACTCCGTAGAGATAGTTCCATTTTAAATATCGTAAATCAATCGTTATGCACAAATATTTTTGTTTCGCTGTCTGTTTAGTTATTTATGTCCGAAACACTAAATTGCGAGCGGATACGAGATATGCAGTTTATCGGAATATCATACAATTTATATGAAACACATTTGTCACGTTTCTACTTCGAACGTCATATTCGTATGCCGTGTTTTGTATTTTTCCGGATTTATCGGCGTTTTCATTGTACGAGTACTCGTCGTTAAGAGAATAAAATGCGAATATAAAATTTCAATTACGTTTAAATGAAATGGGAAGGCGCTTTTTTATAACTTGTAAATAACTAACGATCAAGCAGTTTACCTTATAGTAAGTCGTCATTACCGCTATGGATATTTGTTATAAATCCAGGACAGTATAGAAGAATAAGACAGATATTGGTGTAGCGATGGTACCCCTGGAGTGGAACCACGAAATGTTCTATCACCTGTATCGTTTCTTCACAGATTTTCATATAAATTATAAGTGACTAATATGGACTAGAAGTGGCGTGGGTTAACATCAGTCCTTTAGCTTCGTAAAATACTTCTAATTATAGAGATATAAATAGCTATAAATCTACACAGAAGTAACATCCAAAATAAGATAACTTTTTATCTTCTACGGCCCAAAGGTTCTATGAGGGAGTTTTTTCTTACTCACGATGAAAAGGATGTGTTTTGTACCTGCTAATTAAATTGAAATAATTGTTTAATACAAGTATACTAAGTAGTCAGTGTAGTTGCTATACGGGTCTATATTATGTTAAAGTTAGGCGCAACCTAATAAAACATGGAGGCATAGCTAAATGTAGCCTCGCGGAACGCCAGAATTAGATTACAAATGCGCACTTTAGATACAGCGACATGGTAATGCTCGTAACGTTAAGTAAGTTGTGGAAACTTTGTTTGTGGAACTTTGGAATATTTATGAATCTATTTAAACTACACTTGATGTAATTATAGCTCAGTTCACGGTACGCGACATTGAAATGGTGGCCGTAAAAGAAACCATTCCGTAAAACAGTAATTGTAATGTTCATTTGTCGAACGTTCGAATTATAAAATTATCATTACATTATTTTATTTCTAAACTAATTTTCCCATGTTTTCTTTATTATAAATTGAGTACTATAATCTTTTTAATTTAATCGAGTAAACAGTTTTCTATTTTCCATTAAACAGGTTGTAATAAAAATGTAATAGAATACAGTCGCAAAACTGTAGAAAATTAGAAACAATACCTATATAATATTAACATATACAGGTAACAAGTAAAACCAAGGTATAATAGACACCATATACAAAAGGGCAGCGCAAAGTGAAAACTTTATGCAAAGTGTGGTCGGGAAAAGAAAGAGGGGTTTTCTCGTGGAGCGTCATCTAGAAAAATTATCATATTTTTTCATACACTGTTACCGTCTACAAATCCAATTAGTGTTGACTAAAAGTTTACTCAGTTTTGGCAGGTCTCCAAGCGTTTCAATCGGAGATTGCCATTCCGGGGAACTTGACGCTCTTTGTATTCGTTCCCGATTTACTTTCTTGCGTACAAGCCAGTTAATGACAGGCGGCATATAAATACGAGTAGACTTCGGCATATTGTTGGCATTGCGTCATCAACAGAATTTAGATTTTTTACCTTACCTTAAAACAAGATTTTACGAAAAGTTGCGTCCTTTAACATAGACTACAACATTATACTCTGCAATAAATCCTTTTAATATAAAGACAGAAATGAACATCGTGGTTTTGTTATAAAGGCTATTACGTCTAGCGTTTAGGTTCCCTTGATAGGAAAATAAGATGCGGGCTAAGATATCACGCATGCCTGGCATAAAGCCTATTCACTTGGCTCAAAGACTTCCAACTTATGAGAAAAACAGACTCTGGGAGCGCTTTCTATCCTTTAGCTGTTTGAACGAGAAACGAGGGCGCGAATACCATTACT
>DWGW01001414.1:0-11410 GCA_018247775.1 Udranomia orcinus
TTATTTTTTACTTTTTAGTGCATTGTTTCGCATATTTGAAGTCGGTTCTTTTTTTTGTCAAAACTTTAATTTATATAACTAAACAGTTCAATGGTGTATAAAACGCTACCATAAATAAGAAATGAACGATAAGTACAAAGTTAAAACCGTTACTTAAACGTTCTAAATGCAGCAACGATTAAATCATTTTATTACGGATCTTCAATATGCATCTGATGTAGTATTAAAATCTATAAATAAAATTATTTGTAAGCGGTAACTTCGATGTTATGTTAAGAGACAACGTCCATTGCATTATTCATATACAATGCACAGACAGACAATGACAGTGAACGTTTAAGTATGCAATGTTCGTAATGCATAGTTTTTAGTTCTATTAAAATTTACTCGAAGTGCGAAAAGGTGGGTTTAGTCACGTAATCTTAACAAAGCATAGATTATCTAGCTGTGTCATGACTCATACTAATTGCTTTTTTATTACTTGGCTTATCTATTGATATTAAAACAAGTAATAAATACACAAATATCCGATTTTCATAATCGAAAATCTTATCACTATAAACGTCTAAATCCAACCAAAATTGACAATAACAGTAAATATTCTTTTGTTCGATTACAAGAGAATTTTCGCCTTAGCATAAGTTAGGCTATAAGTTATAGGGAGATCTTAAGCAGAAAAAACGTTGGATTCTATGCGAGTTTCTAATTATTCCGTTCTATGAAGTGCCTGCTGCTATTTGCGACGGAATTGAAGATCGCACCATGCCAATTCTTTAAAGCTAAGCACATACACTTCTTATGGCGGATTTCGAGCGGTTGTGGTGATACTGCTTGAGTAAAATTTGTACGTATCGCGACCGACGTAGACCGACCTAAAATAATACTAGGTTATTAAAACCAATTTGGTAACTATTTGATGCAAACCACATGCGAACGTTTCTTGATCAGAGATACTACATAATCCAATAGCATCGTAAACTTATATAATATTTATGAATGAATATGAAACAGATGTAGTCTTCGCTAACATTATTCCAGAAATGTATTACACGCATGGCTTGAACCGTTGGTTGATCGTCTTGGACTATCGGAACTGAATGTGCGTGCTTTACGAAGAACTGAAGCACATTACATCTATGCGATAACGGTCTTATCTAACTATTCTGAAGACTTAACTTTAGTGAACTTTGCGTTGCATAAAATCTAAAGCACATGTTATTTAAGTTAATACTAAACAATGCCAAAGCAAATCCAACAAATTTCCTACAAACCAAATGCCAGCATTGCTCATAAGTAAGACACCCAACGCCGGCTAATATTTAAAAGTCAAAATAGTGTTTGTAACTAGCTATCTTTGTCTAACCAAACAAATCCTTTTGTCATTGATCTAGTTAATGTTAAATAAAAACCAGAAGTCGCGACGTCGTATCTGTGTTCATATTGAATACGTCATGTCGTTATACGGGTTAAGTTATAAATTATGTGTGGGCCCTAATAACCGTAAGACGGAGGGGAGATCCGGAGCAGACCTTCATCGGTCCTTCTGTACAGCAACTATTTCTCAAAGTATTCGAAATATGATTTTCATAAATTACCGATTACCGTAACTTGAGAGTGTTCGTTCGTTCAGTATATTTCATTTCATTTTGAATAACTTTTAACTAACTTCTAACGTGGTAAGTCATTACCGAAAGAACACGTAAGAAAAAAATCTTCATCACTTTTGTCAATACCAATTTTAGTGCAGTAGTTATCTAAATTCGTAAAGCAGTATTTTTTTATGATTTGTGATAGGATGGGATTATTCAAATCTTATGCCCACTGCTATTATTTATCTCTATCTCTCTATTGATAGGAAATGCATTTTCCACAACAAAACATTACAGATAACATACAAAAGATGTGAAGTTTTCACCATAATTTCGGTTTACGATTATTTACCGACATCATCCACTTCATATACTTCTCAGTTCCAACACCACTGTCTCTAACCTGCTTAATATATTACATTTAAGCAATCATGACACACGTTAAGGACCTTTGATCCTATTATTAAATTCGTGACGCAGATCATATCTGTACAATATCTGTACTTTGAGAAGCCCTGTAGTTCGTGCGAGAGTGAGACGGAATCAATGTTTATATACCGGTCTTGTTCCCTCCTATGCACGAATGCGCCTCGGTGCCCGTATCAACGACCTGTGCGTTAGCCTTTGTAGAGGCCGTAGAAACAACGAGTTCTGTAATATTTTCATTTCACGGTCATTTCGTAATTTTTCAATGGACCTTGTTCTCGGGCCGATAGGAGGTAAACATTGCAGAATCTATTCTACGCAATCAACGGAGCGAAAAGCTTTTCAAAGGCCCAACTGAACAGCCGTCACGAAGAGTAGGTACCATTAAGCGCATCCTTATTTTACTATAACAACGAAACAATTAGCTGCTAAATAGACTAAAATAAAATAAAATGACGCTTTAAGAATATTATTTGGCCTACATTATGCAAGATAAGTTTAACGACACAATAGAAAATTTACAAAAAGGAGAATTAAAAATAGATTATATTTAATTAGACAGTAAAAGTTCTGGTAATGACAAAAACATTTAAGGTAAGGCTAAACTTTGCAGTGAAATCATACATTGCTGCAATACATTATCAACAAAAAGTGCCTTCTTAAAGAACACGAGTAGTAAATAGATCGCGGGCCTACAACGGTTCCTATTCGTGTCAACTCAAACTGTGTTTGTTTGGTGAAGCAATAATAGAGTGATTGTTAACTGGTTTGCCAAGAGCACGGCTACTGACGATGCTAAACGTAACAGATTCCCGATCGGTAGGTCGAGGTGATAGGGTGCCACAAAAACTTTTAGTCAGATCTTTGTGTCTTGTCTGTAACGTAAATTATCTTCCCCTTCTTACAAACCATGATACAAGGAAGAATACGGCCGAAATAAAAATCGATTATTATACGATATTTAATTCGACTATAAAAAACCAATAGGAGCTTAGTTCATATTTAAAAACATCAAAATTCCTCACAATGATAAAGAATAAACATAATTTCTAATCACCTGAGTTTCGGATTCATGTATATTACCTACGGTAGTTTTTATTTTAGATTTAGACCCAGCGAACTTTGTCCTGCCTCAGAATTAAGACTACCAGATAAATAATTACGCAACAGAATTGCAATGTCTTTGTAATTGAAGTCGATTTGGGAAGGAGACAAATCCAACAAATCAAGTCATATAAATCTATCCAACCCCTTTTGACCCCTTTTGAGTTAAAAGTAGTGTTCGATCGACATCGTTTCGTAAATTGTAGATGAATTTAACGAAAGAATTGAATTTGTAAGGCAACTATACAATTCGAACGTAATATGTAATCATCTCTACAATCGGCACTAGATCGTGTCACATATGAGTTACGATAAGTTTTTTCTCAGCCTGCGTTCCGTTATAGTCTAGATCGAATAAATCGCATTGTGCTATTGTACTTTTTGCATTGTATTGTTCACCGAAATGTACATGTATCGTGTCGTATCCTCGAAATCCCGTTGCTTTCTAGCTAACGACATGCGAGAGATGTTCTTTGTGATAGTAATCGATAGACGTGAATGATTGGCAATGAGCTGGCTCTCGTTTGGCGAGCCGACAAAAGCTCCTACCTTTTGTAGGGTTACTAACGTCCGGGAGGACTTGGAGCACAACTAGCTAATAATTCGGGAATCCGAAATCCGGGATCCTAGGATCCTGGCCAATTTTTCGGTATTCAAATCCTGGGGTCGAATTTTCTACGCACAACCCATTATAGACAAGATGGGATCATCTTGTCTATGTAATGTATGTTATTGTGTGTATAAAGATAGATTGAAGACAGTCAGAACTGACCCAAACCCCAGAACTATAGTGAATTAAAATAAATAACAATAGATAAAGTCTTTATCCTGCAGTCTTCAGAATGTAAAATGAACTGAGAGAGACCTATTTAGTACTAATATGCATACAATAGAAACAAAAATGTCGCCTGACTCAAAGTGCAAAAGACTACACTACTCAAGTCGTTAGGTGAGTAACCACTTATATTAGGCATCGTACGAAATCCAAATATTCACTGAAGCCCATGAGCAATCTATAGAGATATCTATATCTTTCCGAATGGGTTTCGAGATATGAGCCCCGCGTATTTGTGTGACAGCATCACACAAACATGATTGTTTTATAGCGTATTATAGCGTGAAGCTGAAGATTTTTTTAAAGTCAGGAACACCCCATGCGCCACAAGGGCCGACGAAAAGGTTATGTGGGACGAACCCACTAAAACAGATGGAGCCGCGAGTATACCTGAAAGGCATCTCATCATCATCCCTACTCCGCCCATAGCGTGCAGCGATGGTAGCTCTGTCACTACCGCTCCTGTTCTTAAGAACATGTTTCTTTAAAACTTTACTTTACTTTAGAGTGTATGAGAGCCTAGTAAACTAGGTTCTCATACACTCAGACAGTCACCTTTCTACCACCAAAATATTTTTTTGTTCAACTCTGAACGGTTCATTTAGCGACCAACTGGTCTTGTTAGCCACAATCTAACACGAAAACTTATACGCAATGCTCAAACTGGTCACGGACAAATTTGTAATATTCGACACGTTGCTAATATATCAGCTCCGCAAAACAGTTCCTTCACGGTTCAGAACATCGAAGGAAATGACAATGATTTAATAATTATTGTCAAATTATTATTTATTATACACATAATTAATCTGTAAGTGATTCCTATCTAAGATAGGATTCTGTATCCTTATCTGTATCCTTCTGTATTCTTCCTGTATAAGATATCTCTATTATCTCTCGAAAATCATTTCTAGATGTCTTTATTAAAGAGTAGCACCGATTTTTGTCTTCTTGTGCGTATGTGCACGATAATCTCCGAGGCGGCTTATCCAATTTGAATGCGGAAAAAAACGCTAAATGCTAAAATTAAAAGTTTTCTTTAACTGCACGAGGACGGGGAAATTATCTAGGTCGGATAGTTGGTAAGATGACTGGTCCAATTTTTGGTTTTAAAGGCACAATTCATAATGACTGTTCTGTTAACCTATCAAATTTTCCTTGTATATTGACGCATTAACGCCCTTAATTATTACCTAAAACACAAATTTCGATTAGTAATACGAGTATTCGGTCGTATGTTGACAACTTATCTATTATTTTGTTGTAACTGTAACTTGATTTGTGCTTTTAGTACAATAAATAAAAATTAATTAATAAAAACATTATTATACACGACAATCTTTTTATTTTCTTTATAATTTATTATAAAACAATCGAATAAAAACGTATATTTGGGCACGCGTAATATTTTTACACCACAGCTCACGTAGAGCCCACTTTTCTCGGAAGTCACAAACCACGTAGCATTTTATCATTCACAAGTATGTGGTCACTCTGATTAGAAAGTACTTAGTTTACGTTTTATGCAACATACGTTTACGTTCACCTTTTCGTTTTGTTCCTATAATATAAAGGCTAGTTTGGCGCCAAACAGCCATAGAGAAAAAGTTGGAGGTTTTTCTTCTATAGTGAAGTTACATGATTTAAATGACATAGATATATGTGTTGCAATGGAGCCCATTATAATAATATGGCAGAGACGGGGATAGGGACAAGAACATGGACAAGTATTCTGAGGCGGTACGAGGTGCGCCGGGTCAGCTAGTGGTTATAGAATCCTTAGCTGACCCTGAATAGAAGTTTATAGATACTGTATATAAAAGCCAAAGTACTTATTCTATGTAAACAATTTTAATATAAGTTACTACTAGTTTGAAAACCCGGGTTCTACAAATTCAACCTAGCTATGTAATTTACTAAGAACGTTTACAACGATAACACTTGCATTTAGTTAGGGTAATTTATATCAGCAACAATATAATCGGAACTGGCACTTTATCTTCAATATTTCTATCTATTTATCGGATACTACGCGATACGATGTAACGATTCTTATACCTACATCTTTGCATAATACGATTCCCACAAAAACACGTAATTCCATTCAAGGGCACGTTTTATAGTAGAAAATCTTAAAAAAAAGATCATGTTACACGTCGAATAAAAATAACTACCACGCGTTTTAGGACATTAGAGATAAGGCAAATAAATCAATCTCACGAGCGGATAACCGTTGAGAGTCCATTCATTGATTCAAGCCACGAAACTCGTGTGGGCATTTATTTGAATAATTTATAATATTGTATGCTACGCACACATTCCGATAATTGCGAGTAAATCTTCGCGAATAAAATAAGACGCAGAATGTATGTACAATGATGATCTAATTGGAATGACATGAGGATCACACATGTCCTCGAACGAGGGCGGATATGTTTATTAACTCGTAAACTTACTTCAATTTGAAAGTATTTATTATTGTAATCGGATCAAGTTGATAAAACTTTTTGAATATATGCTAAATATGTAACTTGGAATCAAAAACGATTGTAAATTTGTTCCTTATTGATATGTTTTATTACATAAACTTATACGAGTATATATGTTTAAACAAATATATTATTGGTACTATAGTATAGAAAACGAAAGGAGCTTTCAGACAAAGGCCCCTGCTGTCTACACAAGCATTGTGACTTGTGAGCGAGCTCTGCACTAGTTTTGCAAAAGAATGTCGCTAACCGCGCAGCCGCATCTCAAAGCCGGCGCATCTGTCGTGCATATGGCCCATACACGCACTTCATGGGATATTCGATACGAGAGAGGTGAACTGAACACGCTGCGTCATATGCTTCAGTTTATAAATCGAGAAATCGGTCAAGGAGCTCGATATTAACGTGTTGCACAATCGACGACCGCAGCAGACAATCGGTAGCCGGCAACTACGCGAAATCGGATATTTAATGTCAGCATCGATAGATTTATTGCTGTACCGAATTCTGTTAACGAATGAACGTTATCATCGTCTATTAGCATAAACATTCGATTTCTATACATTATGGGCGCCGTGGCTGTCCAATCGAAATCCTAGCGAACCGGAACGAGTTATTAGGCATTCATATTGTAGGTATTGCGATGCAAATTATGGTTGTACGACACGGGAATGTATTTCGCAGACATCGCTCGTAAACAAGCTCATAATCCACATGGGTAGGGCATTGTTAACTGAGAACATAGTCGACCTATGCGGGACACATTAGGCGTAGTCAGACAGAGGGCACGTCGGCCGAGGACGAAGGGCATTGCTCGGAGTAAATACATTTTAATACGTTACAAACAGAAACATAACATGCGGACGAGATAAAGGTACAGTCCGGAAACATTTCTTCCTTAGAATTAGAGTTTAAATGGACGCCAGATTCGCTTGCTTCAGCTGTTTTTTTTATCCATCTCCGTCCTTGCTCGACGTCCCTTCTACATCTCCTGTCCCTTGCATTGCTGTACAGTGCACTATACTAAGGGCAACCACGCGACCTCCAACCTCTGTCTCTATTGTTATGCTAATTCGCAAGTAAGTAATCAACCGAGACGGATTAATACATAATGCATAGAATAGAATTATTTCTATGAATACAAATCGTACCGATGTTTAATGCTAAATTCATGTCGTAAATAACTTACAAACGAAGCCGAGATAAGCTCTTGGGTAAGAAGATATCAGGACATGTAACGAGTACTTATTGTAAGTTCAAGGAATTTACAGATAAATTCGACATACGTATTTAGCTTGTAAATTTTGGTAACATAATATGTCAATTTGTTAGTGTCGATGATAAGATTGAATTTTATCTAAGCAGTATAATAATACAAGCTAAGAGAATGATTTATGTACGTGTAAAATGTATTGCTGCTGTATCCCGGGAACCGCGTTAGAGAACTATCATAACTATTCTTTCGAATTTACAATTTAACCCAAACTATATTTAATAAAAATTAAATAAATATCTTTTCCAATAAACAAATAATTGACATTAAAGAAAACTGAATAGTTTTATATTTTTATCTTACGAAAAAAAATTTAATCAAACATGATTCTGTCCATTATAATGACTATTTCATTGCAAATGAGCTTAGAGGAATGATCATTTTGCGTTACGTCATTCTGGTACCAGAGGAGCGAACAGTAAATATAACATAATACATTTTCTTATCGCAAACACTCGATACCCTTAGCTGATAAAACAAACACTACGATTAAGATACGTCAACAAAGTACAGCAATTGTGGACACCGTGAATCGTCAGCTTTATCTGTATTTCAGTTGACGCGAGACCACCTCACGTGTAAACATGTCCTTTGCAAATAAACAATCTACTCGACTGTGTGCAAAATAAACTCCAATAGATATAGGATCGGGTTTCTGGTACCTTACTGTCACAGTCCCATTGGACACGTTTTCGTTATTTTCTCTAATGTAATGGGGTGTGAAATGACATAAAACTCAGTCGATTTCATGTCATTTTACACCCCATTCTTCAATCACAACTGAATGACAAAGGATGGAGACAAATTTCTTTTGACAGTAACTCAACATTTTGCTTTACTTTTTGTATTAGGGGTGACTGAAACTTTGCAGTCAATTGTCATGCAAGGACAGATCTAAAGTATGAGGTTTTAGATACGTTAGTCTACTGATATTCACATGCAATTATGTTTTAAATACTTCAAAGGATTTCACGATATTTATGTAGGAGATACAATATTTGTTATAAAAACCGTAAGCAGATTACCATATCACTTGCCAACATATCTTACATGTAGATACAAGCTTGATACAGAAAATACATAACGTACGAGTATCCAAACATCTTCTAATCAAAGTAGATACTGTCCACTCGACACGACATGATCCCGGCTTATATTACGCAAGTATGTGTAGGCTGACTTCCTGGCTAGATAGCGTGATCCCGTAGCTTCCTTCCCGCTCCGTCTCAAGCGGGATGGTATAATGAGTAAGCCACTCAGGACATCCGTGCCTACATCGCGTGTTTATCCCCAAACCAGTTGAGCTAACAAAGGACTTTCTGGGAAGCACCATTCTTCCCCGTACCGGTTCCGAACAGTTGCATTATTGTAACCTGTTGCTATTGACCGCTAAGTTAAATAAAAACTGGTAGTCAGGGGCGAGCCAAAACTGATTTTGAGTTTTTCAACTTGACTTAATATCCCTCCAACGATGATGTTAATCATTCTAGTGCCGAGGATGGCATCGTGTCTTTATTATTTTATAATTTTGAGGTAGCTTGTTTAGCATGCAGTCCACTTGGTGGTAAGTGGTCACTGCCGCCCATGCACATCTATAATCAACCCAAGGTTCGAACAAATGCGACACTATCTGTTTTTGACAGATAGGAGGAGTAAGTTGACGAAGACTCCTTAGCTCCTTAGGTTAAGTATGTAATAATGTATCCACTACACCCTTCAAACCAGAACACAGCAGGAAGATTACTGCTGTTATAAAGCAGAAATAGGTGTGGCGGTAGTGCCTCTGGAGTCGGACCTTTTAGGCCTACCACCCGTATACAGAAGAATTGTTTTCAATTCAACTGCAAATTCCGTAGAATTGCAAAAGACAGATTTCCCCTTTCCCCAATTCGAAAATAATAATCATTTTTCTAAATATATTTACCACTACAAGTCTTTAGAGTAGATACTGTAACTTTCTTGCTTCAAACTCAAGAAAATTAATTGAAGAAAACTATAATATAATTAAAACTATAATTAGCTTTAAACTGTACGGAAGTCGTTGACAGTAATTGGTCAAGGATCCTAAGATTTTGTCTCTAAGAGGATTAGTAGAGATTATGTTTTACGACCGATACGAACAGTCTAATTGTTACTTAGTTGTTAAAATTGTTAGAAGCCACGATTATTTTATTATAGTTACACACCTATTAAATCTTAAGTACCCATTGTATTATTGTACAAATAATAAATAATAACGTTAATGGTTTTACAAAGAATACCTGTAGAAGATATTCGTCAGGTCAAGAATAGACTGATTGGTTCGAATAATGAATAATTATCTTGAATTAAATTATTTCCCCGATGTCTGCTAATACTACCAATGAAAAGCCATACTTGCAGGGTCTCAATGAATTAATTACTCACTGGTTGATATTCAAAAGTGGGACAAGTTCAAGCGGTTTGAGTGCGCGAGACATCGTACTCAGTAAGGAAAATGTCAGGTTTAAGATGTGCAGCGTAAAAACTGAATTACTCCTGCGAAGGTCGTTGGCAGTGACGCAATAGTTGTCGAACGTGTTCTGTATCATAACGTACAATCATTGATAAATCCTCGAGAGGCCGAACGGTCAAGTGTGCTCGATTGTGTAACTGGAACTTCGATACCTATTAATATGCCTCAATTTAGTTGAAGACGCACGCAATTATGAAATGTAAGGTGCATGTGTTCAGATTCCACTTGTGGATCGACTGCTACGATACTATATTCCGATACATATCAATTATGCCATCTGCAGCCTACATTAAATTCAAGCGTGGGCTTGTTACCTTAAACAAGGAACTCAGTGGGCAAGTGGAGGATGATGAACTAGGCGTGACCTTTCTATTGTTTCACCTCATTTCGCTCCGCCGGTTTCAAATTACATGGTTAATTTGCCACCGATCCGTTGTATCAATCTTTTATATAATATTGGCTGGATGGTAAGTTGTTCGTCGGGAAATCGTTGAAATTATTAGCGGACTAAATTGTTTTACGATGAAATTGTATTAGTATTGTTATTTTCTGTACCTACCTAAGACTCATGACTCATAATAGTATTGTTTCCATTAGAACGCACTCGCATATAGAGCACTAAAATGTTTACATCGTTTATTAATGATATAATGAAAGTCACAGTTGTAACAATTAAATAAATTAGTTTTATTTATTTTCGATTATTACAATGAACTCTATTCTACTAAAGGACAAAGATATTGTATAAACCGGTCGCGGTAAATGACATTTTAACACAAAGTTAACTTTCAATTATTCACCGATTGTAATTGGTACCTACTCCTTTTATACTTAATAATGTACCTACTTATGTTGGTTAACCAGAATTATAAGTTTAATGGGAGTCTTCACCAAATGTTTTAGGTAAGTTGAAGTTGAATAACCATATGTTGATCACTAATAATATGAATAACTGGATGAAAACTTTAACCATATAATTGCATACTATACATTGCGATAATATATAGGTGATATACCTTGGACTTCTGAATACTACAATTTTAATATAATATTACATAAAAACCTTTTTTTAACTTAATATCCCCATTCCCCCAATGCACTATTGACGTGAACCCACTCCTAACACAAGCATATAAGCTTAGCTGGAGGAGTTAACCAAATTACTAGTATGTATTGACATGCTAGTAATTTTTTTTTATA
>DWGW01001415.1:0-11409 GCA_018247775.1 Udranomia orcinus
GCTTTATATTTACCTACTTTTTTATACAAAAAAAAATGTGATTAGCTGTAAGTTTTCCTTGAAGAAACAAATAAATAAATATTGATTTTTTAGTAGAATAGATCCTCAGAACTACATTCCGAATTAATTTTACAAAGCCACTAAACCGGTTCTCACAAATCGTAGTGGCGAGTCGTTGGTTCATTTAAATTTTGACGTTTTAATGATAAAGCTAAATCATTGATATAGGCAGCTGTCCTTATTGGTCCTTTCTAGCGACCATTCTGGTCACGTAATGCTTGAGTTAGGCCTTAATCGTTTTAAGTACTTAGCCTGAATCCGGGACGAGTTGTCAGTTGTAGTTTTCAAGCGATTCGTTAATAACTTGTTTCGAAAAAGTATATGTATCTAGTTATTTAATAGCTCAAAAGCAAAACGAAACAAAGTTGGAGCAAAAATCACGACCAAGCTTGCATAATAAGACTATTTCACGTGCCAATGTGCTATGAATTATTTTATTTTGGTTGGATAAATGTATGTACAACGAAACACACACATTTAAAGTTTATATTCTTATTTTTTAAAGAATTAGGAACGTTTATGTTACATTCGATCTCGTATAGGCAACAGTTCTTGATTGCTTCAGATCGATAGTCTGAGGTGACGACATAACATAAAAATCATTAATATTCAAGGCTGAATTCAATTAAAAATACTTTTATAGAAATAAATCTATAATTCACGGTTCAGCTGCTTTAAATTGGATATACGATGTGATGATTTTTAGATCCGATATTGCGTACACAAATAATCTACCATTCGTGTGTACGTGGATGTGTTATGCAATTTAGAACCAAGTGGGTACAGTTTTGCCCAAACGCACAATAACATTTTATAGGGCTACCCCGGTGGTGGCGACCCCATTATCTCCGTTACGAATCACCTGTCACACACATACACGGCCTTGATAGCTATACTCCAAGGGTTCGTGGCAATTAAATGCCCGTAATTATAATAATAACCGTCCGTCCGAGTTATATCCGTCAGTTACAATAGTCTGTCAGAATTTAAACGAAATTGGGGGAGATATGGCCTCTTCGTTTTGGAGGTGAGTCCTTGCTAAGGAGGTGGTTAAACCGAGTACTATTGCTGTTCGCCAGCAGTGTTCGCGTTGCTGTTCCGAAATGAAGTAAAGGATTGGTTTTTTAATGCCCTGTTGAAGAATAACTGATTTAAATTGAATTATTGAATTTTTGAAGGATTGAAATTGCATTAGTCGAACTGAACATTTGCATTAAATGTTTTTAAAACGTAGATGACTCTGGTAAAAATTTAATTAATTAAATTGATTATTGTATTGATTTAATTAAATTCAGACGGAATTAATGCCCGTCTTCGCAATCCCTAGGACACCTTTAAGTGTTAATTATAAACATTTTTAGCATAAAATAGCACAAAAACCGTGCAAGGTGCAGAAACACAAAACATAATTACATATTATGAAAATGTCTGTCGTTTTAATTTTGGCAAAAACGGACATACGTCTGTCTTCCACCGGCAAGCTTGGACACAAGAGCAGCTTTTTGTGAGCAGAAATAACTCAAAGAATTCTTGAAACTTAAATTACCTTTCCATTACAATGCCACGAGCACACAAACTGTTTCCCGAACATAATATAAAAGTTCTAGTAAAATGATTTTGCTACATTTACATACATAACGTAAATATGAGTACATATTGGATATGTAGATTCCGAGCTGCATCGACTGGATAAAATGTAAGATATTAAAATGCAAGAAACGTATGCGAATGTATTTTTTAAAATCCTTTTTATCCACACAGAATAGATGTTCGTGGTTTTATTCGTTGAAATATAGATTTGCTGAAAAATAAAGAACCTTTATCAAATAGAAATACATTTACCAGGAAAAATTATTCGATTTATTTTGATTCTAAAAAGTTTCTCACTAAAAAGCTTCTAAGCGTTTTTCCTAAAAAGCTTCTAGGAATCGTTTCCGTAATGTTAGGTATTATCTTACGCAAAGCAACGACATTGTCTCTTTATCGTTAATTTGAAGAAGGAATTTTATGCCTACATTATGTACATCAGATCATAGACAATCTCTATCGAATAGCCATCCATCATTTAATGATTTGCTGAGTACAGGTTCTGATCTCCTTTTCAGGACAATAATATTGTGTCTGTATCTTCTTTCTAAACCATAGTACAATTATAATATTTCGTTATATTGGTATTTGTAGCAGTATATTTCAATGTAAGAAAATCATTATTCAAAATAGCAGTACTATGAGAGACTTGCTGTAACTATACGTAGTATCTCATAATGCTATTTAAAATTGAATTTTGCATCACAGTATTAATAATGCTATATTAAATTTTAATAAATTTACGTCGCAGCAAATCCCTATTTTAATTTAGTTTAGTTAGTATTAAGTCTACGCTGGAAATTGTATTTTCAAAATCTAGTCAAAGTCTACAATGAACAGACAAACCGATGGACAGATAAACTAAAGATACCATACCAACCGATATTTCGCAATGTTTTATACATATTAATCCACTAAGTCCTGCATTAATGCGTTAATCAATTCCACGAATGTCGCTGAATAAATGAGTTTTCGTTACTATGGGCAAATGAACGACAAAACCGCGTCAACGATTGGTAGGCGGCCACAGAAGTAATTTCAATCTGTTAAATAATGAACGTGTTCAATGTTTGCAAATGTGTGTGTGATGCGTCGCGTAGTTTATGACTAAACTATCGTTTACGCGCGACTTCGCTCGCGTGCATGTCCGTGAAGACCGTGGAATAGTAATTAAATTATATTTCATTTGGATTTACTAAACTTTTATCTATGATACTGACATCTACGGTAATAAAAAGGATACGTAATTTGTATGAAACGCCAAAGACGCCAAACACGTATTCGTGGTCCTTGTCTGTCGACATGGAAAACACTAAATTTTCTAATGATTTAGTGGAAGCGGGATAGAAATAGATTTGAGTCGGGGTAACGTTCTTTTATAACATTGGGATAGCAAATTGCCACCTATGTTATCTAAGTTGGGACGGGATCTAAGTTCTTTCTTAGCACGACCACGGTACGTTGCTACCCCTGATGAGTAAGTTTTCTCCTTAACCCCTTCAAACCAGCACAGCACACCCAGCAGCACCACAGCAGCAACAATTGCTGTTATAGGGCAGAAACAGGTATTGCGATGGTGCCTAACCACTAGATGTACTAAAATTCCGCCGTAAGGACAATATAAATGTCAAAATTTAATAATTTTATGTGAACAGAGTATTCCATTACGGAGGTGGCGTGGATGTTCGAAGATGTAGCAACTTGGACTTAAGTTCTTCAGTTCAGATTATTCGTGAATGTCTTTGGGTAGCTAGATAACCAAATGGTAGGCAGTTCGTTTACTACTTCGTTTAATAAGAAGGTATTTGCATATATATACGTAACATACGGGATATTCTAGATCACAATAGTTCTTCAAAAGTACTGAACTGAAGGTACAAGTAATATGCACTGGATATTCCCTTGACTATGCAAGTCGAATGTGACTTTTTTCTTTTAACTATTGGCAGTATGAGATAGGAACACAAGGCGAAATAGATGCTGCAAACAGTTTGTTTTTTTAACCTTACAAAACAATTCTACTGGTAGTAGAAATATATTGGAAGTGTTGGTCGTATTGATTAAATGCGAGCAAATAGATCTTGTATCTGTTTGCTATTACTACTATTAGTTTAGAAGGTCTCTTCAAAGTTTACTTAAGGAAAGTATTGGTGTGTAATAAAACCTTTTTTATTTTGAAGTTTGCTGAAGTTCTCGCTTTGAATGACGAAGTTGTATTTTATGTATGGTATTCAAACCTAAGGACTGCTGCGCGGCAAATTTTGAAAAGCGTAAGGCAGTAACCAAATCTCAATGATTTATCTACACAATAAAAAATATATTTTAATTTACCAATTTTGCGGTCCCTGGTTCAAAATATTATCCGCTTTAAAATCAGCAATAACTTGATTGTTCCGCGAAGAAAATTATTTAAGTACTATTTGTTTCACAATTCAGCATAATGTTTTCAAAACAGTAAACCAGTACTCACTTGGTTTCCTTGGAAACTATTAAATCTTGCCCGACTCCTAGACTGTCAATTATTCGAGTATCTAAAAGGTCATTCAGATGTACGTTCAATTCATATTTGCTCAGTAGAATTTAGATCTACGATCCATATGTACCCAGGAGAATAGTTTCATAACAGGCACAGAGCTACAATGTTTAATTGGCTACCAACTTCGTCCTTCGACAATACGTCGTTTGTTTGTACTCGATATGGGTCATCGTTGCACTAATGTGAGCGAAAGTTGAATGCTGAGAGTATCGGAGTATCATGAATCGAAGTGGTAGTAAAATCCTGCGCTGAATTTTAATATGCAATAAATCGGTAATGCGTTTCTACTGATGGTTAAGAAGGTACGCCTTGATAAGGACATCGCTCTTATATTCAAATAGCATCGTAGTCTTCCTATAGGTCTCTAGCGATGGTGCCTCCATCAGCGAACCCAATTGAAAAAACTACTTTACTAGGAGAGACTAGTGCCAATCTTACACAATTTGATCAGTTTCTTTAATCCTATGTGAGCGGGTTTTAAAGTTATTCAAGTTACATATTTCTGGGCATGTATTTAGGACCTGTGAATTGGAATGTCGGAATAAGAAACAGTAGCTTATTTGCTACTTCTATCAAGATAAAATCAATTTTTGAGCAAATTGGAGCGGCTCGCGGTTCATCCAACTATAAACACACGTTTCAATTACAACTCGTTTCTTTTTTATCGTTTTCAGAAGATATACGTGTATTCCTTTTTTGTTAGCTGAGAGTTCTTTTAATAAATACTAGAGCACAATATGTTACGTGAATGAATTATTCTCGTCAATTTGTAAGGAATGGATTGTTATTATTTCATACGTCCGATGATATGGACTTATTTAACTTTGGCAATTATAATAATAAGGAGCTTTTGCATATACGTTTGCCTGGATGTTGAACTTATGAGCATATCTATCAAATCATTCGAGGGTCCGACTGTTGAAGCAGATGGGCCTTAGAATGGAGACCACATCTTGGAAAAATTTGTGTGAAGCGCCCCCCTGCTAAGCTAGGCGGAAGGAAGCAATTGGATGAGGAGAGCCGAAGACCAGGCTTAGTGGCGTGCCTTGGAAGTCCTATATCAAGCAGTGAGCTGATGTGGGCTGAAGACGATGATGACCTATCAGAATCACGAATAGCCTAAGATTGTACTTACAGAACATATAAGTTCAGAATTTCCCATAATTATTAGGTATCAGGTAAGCAGTTAACAAAGACTTACTCGTACATGCTCCAAATAAATAGCTCGGCTTCATGTCAGTAAAACGTCACACGTTCCGAATAAACGTTGAGCGTTTAACATGAAGTAAATTATTCATGTGTTCCGCTCCCTTGTGAAGGAGATGTAGGTTTACGTTTGACTTAAAACCGGATGTGATCTCTAAGAATGTCGTATATTAAAAATACGTGTAAGAAATGAGGGTAGTCGTAAACTTTTAATTGAAAATATACATGTAAGGAATGAGGGTAGATTTTCTTTCTAGGAACTTTCAATACACGATAGTGTATCAGTTATTTGTTAGCTGTGTAGTGAAAACATTGTGTCATGAAACCGTGAGCCAAAAACATTGTATAACAGTAGGTAATCCAGTTTCAACTAGAGGGGTAACCGCTTACATTTTTATCTACCACTTTCATGCCGAGACGAGGCCCACGCTTTTAATTAAAACTGATTAAATCTTAAAAAATATTGTCTTATAATTAGAGCTCAAAGAAACGAGCGATTATGTTAATAACTTTGTAAAAGTAACTTTGACCTTTTAATTTTAATTGAGCCGTGTTTCGATGCTAGCTTGTCCTGTGAGTTTAGTCACAAGATTTATGAGAAAATTCAACAAAAAAGAAAATTAAAGGCCTTTGCCTTCATGTCATATAACAAGAACTTTCATATATCTAAGTGGATGGTCATCAAAGGGTTTTTAAAAATGTTCCCATGTAAAGATATTTTATGGCGCTGTAATAAAAAATGACAACAGATGGCGCTGTAATCAGAAAAAAAAATCCTTACTTATAGAATATTTATTACTATTACTAAGTGGTTGTAGTGACAGACCGATACTACCATGATAAGTCGTAAGTCATTTGCTAGTTTATTTTAATTTCTACGTTATATCAATGTATAGGTTAATTGTATCGTTTATTTATGTAAACGACTGCATGAATAAATAAATAAGTCACAGTGACACAAGTTTAAATGATTAAATTAACGGGCGATAAATGTATTCGTTAAAATTGTACGTGTTTGGAAAATGTGATCGAGTGATTAATGTTACGGATACTAGCTTCGCTACGTTGTTTTGTCCGTCTGTTGATATCGATTTATTTAATGGCCTATTTATTAAGTTTCTTCTTTTTTTATTAGATTCATTTGTATAGAAGATAAAAACAGGTGTTAAGTATTAAAAAAATACTTCAATAGTTTTGTAATATTACTAATATAATAGATTTAAATTAGCTTAAATTGGAAGAAGAAGAAGCATTTACGCTACAACATGATTGATAAACAAAATATAGACATATAACAAATTTAAAAGGTGTCTGTTTAAAACAATGAGCAGTTATAACAGCATGCATTCGATGAAAAGTATTCAATGAAAGAGAATACGTTACGAGACTAAGTATCTAATAAAACTGACTCTTTTATGCCATGGTACGAAACATACCCTGAAATTTCAACTGCATTCAGTGCATATGCACGGGTCCCACGCTGAACCATAGACAGCACAACCTTCATTGACATGACATGGGGGTATTTTAGTAAATATATTTTTAAGCATCAAGCATTTTCGGGGTCACAGAGCTACCCTTTTATCTACGACGGTTATTCATAGCAGTGAAGCGGTGCAGGGCGGCAGAGCGGCCAAAGCTCATTGAACCGAACTGATCGGATAAGGGCGGTTGTATCCCAAATGTCATCTCAACACATATCGAAGCTGGAAGCGTAATTGCTGTATTCAAACAAAAAACAAACCCGATACATACATCGATCGATAAATGCAGGAGAGCTAAAAAATACTTCAAAAGTAAAAAACGTAGCGTATATTTTGAATCTTATAATGTGATCTTATCACCATCCATCACCTACCTGATACCATGGAAGCGATACCCGGTTATGTGGGATTTACCCACTAAAAACCCCTCGGTGGCTTTGCTGCTTTGTGAGGGTAAATTTTGAATCGTACTAAACTTACTTTTAATGATTTTTTTGTATTAAAAAAAATGAGTTTTGCTTCAGATATACAGCGAATATGCTGTGTATCTCCGATATATTGACACATGTCCAGCGTAATGCCAGTGTGTCCATATCTTGATGAATACTAAACCAGGCACGATACCCACAATTATTAACGAATTCATTCAACAAAACAAACTTGGAAGCCGGAACATTACCGACTATATTCATTTACTTGACACGTGAAGATGCTGTGTAACCGATAACAATCCCAGGGTGTCAGCTAAGTCTAAAATGAATGATATTTAAAGAGTGTATAAGTATTTTTTTCTAGATAATTCTTTCTCAACTTACGACCGCTGGCTTATCAGAGTTCAAATTGTTCAATTACTACTACTCAAAAATACTCGCATATTAGTAATTTGTATACGATATGAAAGAGCGGAACATCCTGACACAGGTATACATTTACTTAGAAGGATGTGCCAACACTGGATATATTTTATGTAACATTGATTATGCAATAAAACATTTTTTCATTTTCATTCATTTCATTCTACTACAAGTATTCTACGAGTTCTGAAATCTATTAAAAATGCGGTTTGTGTACGTAACTATAAAGCTGTTTTAATGAAGTTTCACAAAGAGAACCACAGCCTTGAAATCAGGCTACAATGAAGCCATAATTCTGCCAATAGACAAATTTGTAGCACGTGTGTTTCGAGACTTGTGTGGACTGTTTAGGTTACGGTTTTTATCGCTTTGAGAACACAAAGAAATATTTTTGACACGCTATATTGGCATGTATTAATAGCGATATTGAAAATCCCTCAATGAGTAATTAAAATTTTAACCTCCATTTCCCGATACGATGTAAGAAGCTTGGTCATTAATAAGTATTAACAGAAAATTACGAATTTATTTTACCAATATACATATATAACGTTACTGTACAAAAAGGATTTAATTTAAATACAGTATTTCAAAATGTATAATGCAAGATGCAAATATACATAGATAATTATATACAAATAGCTATATTATATATATTCGTATGTAACGTACAACAATTAACTGAAATGAAAATCACGATCGTTACACATGAAAACACTTAATTCTCAACATCATTCAAAATGTGTTCAATTGAAGTTTTCGCGTGAAATCATTTCATACTTCATTACGTTTTCGGAATACTCGATACACTCGGTTTTTGAAACAATATGCATTGTTTAACTTAGCCGATCATATCTATAGTCCATTATTCTGTTCGTTTTCGAAATGAATTTAGAATGTAAATTCAGACCAATTAAAACCGTATTAAAGTTTATATGAAAAGTATTATGAATTTATCCGGTTGTATTTTCGCTCTTCAGACGGCATGGGGAAAGATTATTCTTAAACTAACATTATTCACTACATAGTATAAAACAAAGTCACCCTCCGCTGTCTGTCTGTTTCTAAGCTTTCTTCTTTTAAACTTCGCAACGGATTTTGATACAGTTTTCACTGTTATTTAAACATTTTATTCCCAAAGGTTATGTATACAAATTTTAATTAAGTATTTCAGGCCTATGTTCAACAGTTGACCGATGTGGGCTGATGGTGATGATGATGAATTAAGTATTTGTATAATAAAGAATTCCATATGTTGTGATGAAGCCATCAAAAAAAACAAGAGATACACCACGGAAATGTATATTATAAAAATTGCCTATAGAAATATATCTCCTACGGAAATAACATATTAATCTATCTCCTTAGGTTGACTCACAGTAACAATTTTTATCTTTAGCGGTACGAAGTGCGCCGGGTCAGCTAGTTAAGTATAAAAGTAAGTTATCATAATGGACCCAAACTTTACGTCTGTCAGTCCAGCCATACCTTCCAAAGTAATCTAATATAGAATTAATTCATAAATCAGATACAACAACAAGAAAAATACTACTCGCTATTATAAAATACAATACAAGTACAGAGACGCCAGGAAATAATTGATATAATGCAGTAACGAGGTAAGTATACAGCGTTTTGAACTCATAGAGCTCTATAAAGTCTTATTTAAAAAACTCCGCTTCTAAAAGCAACCCATCCTTTTTAACATTATTATTTACCTGTGACACTTAGTCTTCTATTGTTGAATTATTTTTACTATATTAACATACAGATTACGCGCAAAGATACATTTTCTTTTACTAATGATAATCGGGCGAAAAGTAATAACTGTCGCATTAAGATTTGGAACACCAGAGTTAAAGCTACAGCTTAAAAATCTTAGATTAACTTAGGTTATAAATTTTGAAAAGAAAACAGAAAAAACACGGCCACTATCAGGAGTTTAGCTTACATTTTATTATTAGCACTAATATATTACTACCACTTTTGCGTCATTAACGAAATATTACATCATATTTATTACTCTCTATAGATTATATCAAGTATGTTCCATTATATTTCAAACAAAGATAATGTAATTGTTCCATCGTGAAATCCCGTATTAACCTCTTATAAATTGATAAAGTTACAACCTTGTGAAGTATTATGTCTGGAGTGAGTGCCAAGGTAATTTTTTGCTATCTAGCGCATCGTATATCACTTTATTTTTATAAATTCCGCTACCCTTCCTCGATCCCCTGCGCTATTAATCTTTTCTGAGCTTGGGTACAGTATATATTTTTTATATAATATTGAAGTAGCAAAGTGGTTACTGGACATGGACATCCAAGATCCATGGACATCTTTATTCAATCACAGACAGGATCGGAGCACTGGTCTCGACCTGAGGTCGTCTACAGATGCGTATCCTGAGGAGTAAGTTGGAATGCATCGGTTAAATGTCTCCCTTCCATCAATCGGCCTTTTGTTGTCCACCGCTGGGCGTATATTCCACATCCGAGATTTTCGCCCTTTTATGGGTTATCAATCACGTGGTCGGGGTTCTATACTCCTTTTGCCGGCTCATCTCTCCCTTAACACCTTTTAAACCAGAGTAAATAAACATACTCTTGTGAGAAGGCAAGGATAGATGTGATTAATGCCTCTGTAGTCAGACACTGTGCTTTAACATCTACAATGATGTACCGAGGAACATAGAACGCACGATTTGTGAGAGATTTTATTTGAGTTAGTTTGCATTTTAATAGCTGTAACAGCATGGAAGTCGCCAAACTGCTGCTTAATTGCCCGGCTCTGGTGCATTCTTTATAGAAGTGAATTTTAAAAATACTCTCTAACCCCTAAATCCCAAAGCAAATAATGTTTTAGCATGTTTAATGCTCCACGGGGCACGCCTTGGAGCTCCTTAACGCACATTTGTCGCGAGAATTAAAAGAAAATCTTATTCGGTTCCGAGAATACTATGTTCTATTTTCCTTTTCACGTTTCACAACTTCCGTGACTTACGATCCCATTCTTGTAAAGTTTGTTTTGCTTTAAAAAAAGTTGAAAACGAATTTTTTTATGTAAAGTAAGTAATTATCTGATAGGTTATTTTGAACACTAAATTTTCATTCTAGACTGTAAATTTGCAAATTTTACGCGATTATACTCCAGAGGAATTACACATAAGTTTGACGCCAGCCAAAAAGAGGATTCATTTCACTAAATTACTATTATTCCAATTAAATTCAATCATGAACTCTTTGCTTTATATATTAAAAACCTCCAGGACATTTAAAAGCCCACCACAATAGTCTAGTCTAGTGTAAGCAAAGTTATCAGTGAATTTAATTCATGTCACACCCGTTCCGACATCGCTATTGTGCTCTTTGTTCTATGGTTCTTGAATCTATTCTCTATTAACTTATAAGAAAACATTCGGAATGTTACTATTATTCCTAATTAAATTCAGGCTGTACTTCGCGGGAATCCTATTAAATTCGGTTGTTACTATTTCGCAACAATTCATCGTGGACGACCAGCCTTCGTACAGTTAACTTAAGCCTGATGATGCTCCGTTTTGGATCGAAATGGAGCATCACCATTAGTGGTTCATCATCCCTTTTTTTTTTTAATACTAGCATGTTAATACATACTAGTAATTTTGTTAACCCCTCCAGCTAAGCTCGAAGGCTTGTGT
>DWGW01001416.1:0-11403 GCA_018247775.1 Udranomia orcinus
TTTAAAGTTTAATATTTCTTATGTAAGTGAATGAATGTTTATTCTTATAAGAAATAAAGAATCTTAAACCTCAATTATTAGTAATAACCATTTGAGTAAATCGACATGAGAATGAGAGAATTTTGAGAATAACGTTAAAACCTCGATAAATTTAAATTGTTAATTTGTATTCGAATGAAAATAATTTGGATTGGTGAATTTAAAATGTGTGTAATTTATATTGCTTTACCGTTTAGGAGCAGGCCATATAGAATGCAACACTGTATCCATTCTGATTAAATAAACATCATTTATCGTTAAAAATGTTATACTCCCAACAACTGTTGCAGCGATTGTGCACCGAACAATCATACAATGAAACCAATAAATGCAATAATGGGAACAAAAAAGTCAAACTGTGTACGCCCGTGGCATAATAAAAATGACAGTTTGTAACTAAAAAAGGCCATGAATTCTCCATTGTGTCATCCCTGGCGAGCGTACGATAAACGATCAAATATTAATTGAAGTCTATTGAACGTACTTTCAATTATGAATACAAGATTGCAATATTTCATTTCGAAAATTAGATATTATTAAACAATTACACAAACGTGGTTTGTAACTTAAAATACTTTGAATTTACTATTCTGTCATATCTGGCGAGCGAAGATATACGATCAAATATTAATTAGTCTATTGAAAGTATTTTAAATCATGAATACATGCGTGCAATATTTTATTCCCAAGTTTACATCTTATCTGCATCATAGAAAGCCTCGGTAAATACCTATAACTAAAGATTATATCTATTTCGAGAACTATGTACATTACTAAATTACGGACGATACTTGCTTAACTATCTTTAAGCCCATACTAATCCTTAATTAATCATAGGTATTATATAAAATAAATTATTCAATTAGTATTTGGTAATTAAGATTTTGGTATTATACTTTTGGCATGAATCGTTCAGACTATCAAATACTATCGTCGCCAGTGCTGCTAGTACCTAAAACCTGTGTAGGGTAGCTTAATGCTACAGAGACCATTACATCGGGTAATGGTCGACTTGTGGCAGTGAGTAAACCTTCTGTAATGGCAACCATATGGCAATATGCAACAGGGTATGACCACCCTCTACCAACCAATACACAGTTTTAATTACGTGCTTTTAATCCACAAAAAACACAAAGTACATGTATTCATTTCATAAGACCAATATTGATTTTGTAGATTTTTATGGTACTTATTAGACGCGGACATCATGATCTGGTTAGAGTATAACAATCTCCCTGCTTTCAAAGCAAATGTCTCGTTACGTTTTTCTTTATAAGCAAACGAAAGTTTAAAACCTTACATAATGCGTAGCGGAGAAAAAGTAATTTCAAATTACATAAACACGAGTTAATAGCCACCTCATTTCAAAGTATTCTATCACCGCCACCTAATACATTTCCATTATAAGGTTATCAAATAAATAATCATTCAGCGTATTCAGTTACCCTTGAAGATATTATCGTTATCGGGAATAAATAAATGTCTTCTGGTAAATTTAACTTGGATCTTTAGGCCGGGTCGCGATGTGGCCGATATCTTTCCCGTACGCGGTCAGGGATCGACCCGTGAAAGAGTCCCGAGATGAATTAAATAGATAAGCCTCAAAAAAGGTCTCTGAAAGGGTGAAGTTATCGTACTACATTTGATAAATATGTATGGGTTATTAAATAATGATAATGAACTCCCAAGGTGCGGAAGATTGCTAAGTAATTTGGATGATGAGTTTCTTATTAATTTGAGTACAAACCAAATATTTTACTGGTTTTACTTGGTTTGCTCTGTTTGTTCAGATGTTTTTTTTTGTTTTAAATTTTACTAGATATAGTTATCATACATATGTATATCATCTATATATACTACTAACTAGACTAATATTTAAGATTATACGTGATATGTGTCTTTCTTAAATATTTTGAAACAAAACAACAAAAGATTACCCTATTATCGTTACTAAGATATCTTCAATATATCAAAAGAATTAAAATAATACTACCTAAGTATATGTATCCAATAATAGGTATATCTGTCTTTATGATGTTCTAATATATCCACGAATAAATATATACGACAGGCGTCATAAATTACGGTTGTATTTCAATGATTAATGACTCGGTTTAGCGGGTGAACGATTTTTGTTCAATTGACAGTAAATCCTTTGGAGTACATAAATATTTTAAATCTCCCTCTTTCATGTGTAAAGGGTATCAAAATTTTGAATTACTTTCTCGCTCTGTTTGTATCCTGTGGGATCAAAAGGGATGTGTGTTATTTTACCAATAATATTATGATAAATGATTCTGAAACCATTAAAATGATAGGTTATGAATCTCGATGTGATGCAATCTGCAACACAATACTCATATTGATATTTTAATGATGATGATGGTTTATCTCCTCTTTTCATATAGTAATATATTTGTCAAAAGTATTTAAGCTTGTTTTTTATCTATTTTGGATTTTAAATAACGGAATCAACATTTACCGCGATTTATCTAAAATTAATATATTATTTTTTAGCAATATTTTGTTACCTACACATGAACGTTTAAGATTTGCGAAGTTCACACGTATAACAAATAATAATTTTAGTAATACCTACTCAACTATTTCAGATCAACTGAATAATTCGGTTCCACTAATTCGTTGGGTTCCCAGAAATATGTGGTCATAAGGCCCCCGCGCAAGCTGAGCCGGCCTTTCCACATACAAAACCGGTTTTGTAATGATGTCTTCATTACTGATTCCCTACAATACCACTTAATACCACTCACTGATACGAGATTTATTATAGCAGAAAGGTGATATTTTTCCGAATAACACCACGAAACAACAATTTTATTTTAACAACAGAAAGCTTACAAAATACACAAGAACACGCTCCCATCCGTTTTGTTTGTTGCCTACTCGAGTTTCAAATGCGGCGTTTTACTTTAACGCCGAGTAGGTATCTTTTGTTAGCGCGTTAAACCTCGGCCGCCCCAAATTGCCAAGACCGAGATGGGAGAATAAAAAGTTGTACCAAAATTCAAAATAATTTCATCAGCGAATTCTTAAGTATTCGGCAACATTATTTTATACGAGTTCATTAAGCGGATTTTAATCTCCGTTCATATCTGTCGATCTCGTTTCGCTCCACAATTACACCGTTACTGCCCATTGCACGACAGGCTTCGCTTATTATGAGCGAAGAATGTTAAGAAATTTCATCCGACAACCCATTGAGGCAGCCCTTCCAATTGTGCGAAGGTGTTCCAATTGAATGGTAGGTGGATTGGGGAACGAGTATAATGAAATTTCGCCTCGATAAAGACCACTGAGCCCGTAACACAATACTGGATGTTTCCTCCGCAGCACGTATCCATGACACGCCATTAAACCCCATAAAAATATCTGCCGACACATCTTAGCTTAGTAAATTATACTTGCCTGCATTTTAATTAATGGGCCATTGTATCGGGTGTACAGGACGCCAATCAACTCGTATATGAACAAATAATATGGCGGTTTATCCGGAAAAACAAATTGATTACCTACTTTGTACAGTTATTCTTAGTTCGTTATTATAAGTGTAGGTTTGCTCCTGCCTTAGAATTATAATGTAGATAAATTGATTTTGCTATATTTAGGTCGTATTCGTGGGATAATTGTTCTATAATAACAAATTTATTATACCTGCTAATTTATTATTCCATGAATAATTATATTTATAGAGTTATTCTAATTGTTTTTTTAATTGAACAAAATATACCTATTGTTTAATTTATAAATGATTTTATTGAAAAGATTTTTGATAAAATATATTGTTATGCTAATGACAATGAACGTCGATATATTGATTGTAAATGACACAGCATATTTACCCATAATTAAAACATCACGATGTCTCAACATAATTGATATTGTGTAAATATAAAATAAAATAGGTTTATGCTAATTGGGTGGGCAGAGGAGATACGGTTCTGTCTTGAATTATTAATAACGTAACGGCGGTATTGTAAGCTTCTTAGGACTGAATAAATATCGCCGGCTGACAGTAGCTGCAACCTAAATAGAAATACAAAGCGGCTTGTTGAAAAATTCACGACGAAAGGGTGGTTTTATTTCGTCCTTGATCAGTATACTGATATTTGAATGAACAGACGTGCATGCGACCAATGTTTTGCAATTATTAGCGCTGATATAATTAGTACTATGTTCTTTGTCAATGCACAAAGACCACTTCATTGTGAAGTGTTTTCAAAAACAAGAAGAGTTGCAACATTGAGACTTAAATCCAGACAAAAGACAGAACCGTGTTGTAGATTTAATAATAAGGAGAAGAAGTGGAACAAAAAAATGTTGTCGCACGCTAAATACTCAGAATGTTGTGTGCTTTAGATATGCACTGTGAATAATTTTGTATTTTTTAACAATCTTATGTTTTAGTCAGCGCGTATTCTTCAAGCTTTATACGATCAGTCGCTTCCTTACATTCGGCACTTCAGGGTCTGCGTAATTATCTTAAGACTGAAGTCTTCCAATATTAATCTGTTTACACTATTATTAAGACATTGTTTACGATTCGATTAATTAATAACAGGCGGGTTGGCACGAGATTGTGTTGGGGGCAGCATGCAATAAGTTATTAATACTGTTCGGTTACATAAACCTCAAGTCTAATTAGTTTCTGGAGTACAAAATCAATTAAATGTTACTAACGGGGCTCAAACCGCAACCTCAAGAAATACTTAGGGATGATTCAAAGGGACTAACAACTATTTAGAAATAATATAACTACAAACAGTATTCCTTTATCTCAAAGGATGACATGCAACTCATACCCGCTATTAACTGATTTGGATACAAAAGCCTGAATTTACATAAAATATCAATATTTCTTTTCAATGGTTTCTGTCTGACAAATATATTTTTAATATTTTGGCTTTATCTTTTTTCAAACGTCAATTGAAAGTTGAAATTGAAATCAAAGGTCGACTGAGCGTTGATAGCTTACAAACGTTTGAACACAACAATATATTTTTATTTTGGATAGAAACAATTTTAATTTGGTACTCGAACGTACGTACCAAAATATAAGAACCCTTATTAAAATATAATTTTGCATTTAGGTACTGGCTATTAGCAATTTTCGGTACAAACATTTTAAACGCGTACAATGAACTTATTAACTGGACAAGACGTCAGGAAGAGTGGAATAATGGAAAGAGAAGTTTCACTCTATGCCTACTACAGGGTTTTGATAATTTACCAGCACTGATGGATTTTATATAAAGAGTTTAACGAAGGTTTTAACAGGGGTAGTAAGAATACTTTATTTACAAAACGCTTTACTAAATTTCACATGCACAGAGATTAGACTAACAAGACCAATCGTGTTTAATAATCGGAAGGTCGTATATTTTCTATCACAATAAAGTGTTCATTTTAAAAGCGACGAAATATAAAATAAAATGATCATTTTCTTGTAAGCAGAATCTTTTATATCCTTCATCCAACCATGCCTGTTGTCAATTTCACATCCACTGAACTTAGCTTACGAATTGATAAGCCACAGAATCGCTGGTACACTGGCTGCCAATATCGATTCTGGCAACATCCATTTACTTTCATCTCGTGTAAAAGAAAATGAAATCTGCTATAGAAAATATTATCAATAGTTACAATAAACGGACGCCACCGTGCTGGATTCCTCCCACGTACGAGATACACGTAAACGTCTGCTTTCCGTAATATTGATACAAATAGAGATATCAATTGTTTCGGACAAGGAGATATAACAGCGACATTGCAAGTAATTCTTTGGTCGGATTGAAGGAGGGTGGGTTGTGGGATAACTTTTGTGTAGTTATAGCGACTTTTACGGACTTCCTAACAAATGGTATGGGATCCGTAGTTTATGCATTACAGTGGATTTAGACAAGGGCGGCTGATCTTAGTACTGATAAAAATATATCTGTTCTACGTATTTAACTATAGTTAGCATAGGATAAAGTGTGGGTAAATTGGGCATTAAAGTATAGGACAACATTAAAATAATAAAATTATAAAATACGTAAATGGTAAATAATTAATTATATCTTTTTCGCATATTATTTAAAGCGGATTTTTGCACTTCAATTGCAATTTCCTATGTAGTGAATATATAAAAACATTGCTTTCAAATAGTAGCAATTATTTTTGTTAAAATATATGCAACAAAATCCTTATTGACTGATTAATAATATCCATTTACTACACTTCAAAATATAAATAACAATGATGATAATTGAATTTATCTCTATAATTAGATGTAGTTTGACTAATTGACTTGATAAGGGTTGTCTCATTATCAGGCTTTTAATAGTATTCAAATATGTATAAGAGGACGTAATCTTGGGTCTTAGATAAAACAATGATTGTCGAGAAACTTGATTAACTTAAATATCACTTAATTAAGCCCCTTATCACCGTAACAACTTATTTAAATATCATATGTAATGATAACAATACTGTGAGCTTTATCCACAAACAGCGATTAATTGTAATAATATAATAAATTAGAGATTCGGCGCCAAGTTCTTTAAATGAGTAAAAAATAATGTAGGAGGTGTACATTATTTATGTTAGCGAATAGTTTTTGTAGAGTCCTTAACAAGTTAACTTACTATACAGGTGTATTTATCAAATATCAATAAATGAATCAAAATTTAAGTAAATTTTTAGATATGTATTAGGTATTTCGAATACAAATTTACTTCAGAAATTGGTAAGCTTGGTAAGATTATTTCACTAATAACAAGATATTGTTGAAATTGACGTTCTATTTATTTCTTTTGGTAATAGATGAAGCAAAATAATAACAGACTAACAAAAACCTATGACAATACGGAGTTTTCTACGAATAATTCTCTAATTGTCGGCGCTTTGGACAACGTTATTAGAGTGGCGTCCCTCCCATTTACAAATACACATAGATGGACGGCTTTTGTTGCCGTCACAATAGATTTTTTCTGACTAAGTAATTGTTCCCTTTTCTTTTTGTAACTGTTGAAGGTTAGAGAGACCGGAAATTGTAAATTATCTCATACCTGCTACTTACTAGCGAAATTATTATTCTTTTGGGGTCCAAATTGAAATATATTCGATACGATATGTAATAGTGAATTTTTTTAGTATGCTATGAAACATAAAAAGTAGAGTTTTATGGTGCGTTTATTTTGTTTTTTTTATGTAAGTTTTGTGATACGTATGGTAGGTAGTACATATTTTTATCCCGCCACAATAATTCCTTGTATGTATTTTGGTAATTATTCTTCAATCACCTACCTAATTACATATGATTACATACATAACTCTATCTATTATAAATAAACTGCAAACTAATTACCAATTATTATTATATTTTGACACTTGTTATTTATTTAAATTATTTGTTTCTTACCACATATTGTACACACAAGTATAAATATTGCGCCTACACTGTGCCTATTGAATTAAATTGTCTCTACATTTTTATTACACATCATTCATAAAAATATTTTTCACAGTCCCTAATAGACAATACAGGGGTTCTATATTTGGAGACGTTTTCTGTTTAAAATTGGCCTGTTTTCGGCTCTATTTTGTACTTAAGGTTGTTCAACTCTGTCTAACAGATGAAGTGATAGACGTGAAGAAAGATTTACGTACGTATTTAAACACTTTTAAAATGGTTTGTTTCTTTAAACCGTATGTCATTGAGCTATTTGATATTTTTGTTTCGTTCTTAAAGTTACATTCTGTCACTATATTTTCACTTTTCTAATGAAATATTGCAATTAAGATTTCTATCGTCGTATCCAAAGAATTTTATATTAATGGACTTAAGTCACGGTGACTCTCCTTTATCAACAATATAACAAAGTTATGAACGATTTTTCTAGCTATATTGTGATTGTTTAATACCTACAAAAGTGTGCCGGAGTTTTTGGATGATACAAAATAAAGTGTACACGAGAACTGTGTAGCAACCAACCTCCGTCCGTTGAACCAAACACGTTGCTGTTTCACAAAAAAATAAACACCACCGATTGTCATACAACAAACCAGTCACTTTATTTATATCAAAAACATATAGCACACTACAAAAATATTGTCGAGTTGTAAAAAAATATTTTTCATACAACAAGTTTTTGAGTCGTAGAGTTTCGAAGAAGTTAGACCCGAAACGCGCACACACGTCCGCTCGGCGTGCCGGTCGGCGCAGAACTAGCCGCCGGTTTCATTCCGTACAAAAGTTTTAAGTCATGGAGACGGCAAAGCTATGTCGCGCCTCTACAACTCACGCACACAGCCATGTTTGACACCCTATGCACAAACACGAAAGCGAGCTTCCAAGTTCACTAAATAGACGAACACAAACACTAATGCACGCCAACACCGTCTACCCCCTGTTCATGAGACGCGCGAGCGAGAGAGCAATATCAACAACGCATTTAATCGTCTGCGTGCGAGGGAGAGTTCGCTATTGAACAGATGTATATCATTTCACGCAGGTAAGTATTGAAAATGTTGGTGTGTACGAATGAGACGGCTCACAAATTTAGCAAGCGAAGCCGGTTGCGTGGGAAAGGGACAGGAAGTGTTCAAGTCACCCACTATGCATTCCTTCCTGATACCGGCGCGCCGTCGTACCTTTCGATCGTTCAAGTGGCAGATGAAGCTTTCAGGGCTGTCACTTTAAATTTTTCGCGGGACGAACGCCACACTTCTTAATAGACTCCATTATTTAAGCTGGTGCACGTTGAGCTTGGTGCAAAATATATTACAATATTATTTAAGTAATATTGCGGTATGATTGGATTTGTGTAGTTTATTAAAATCAGTTGAATAAAAATGCAATCGAATAAATGTATGTATGAAAATTCTGATTTCTGTCTATTGGAGATCAAACCTTTGGAGTGACATACGGTTTTCTGTGTTTCAGTGTTTCTATTTGCAGTGATGTGAGAAGGAATCAAGTCAAAAAGTGGATGGAAAATAGTTTTGTGTCTCTTAATTTTTTTATATTTAGATTATACTTGTACATGCTGTTTCATATTAAATAAATTGGTTAAGGATAAAAAAAATGTTGTTCTATGAATGAAGTAACGTAACAGGATATATTACTTTTTCGTAATAATAATATTTTATCCTGTTAATTTATTTTAAAAGCTTTTATAATTTTAAACAACTTTTTACTTATCATGTTTAATATATTTATTTGCTTAGTTTTTTATTTTCAAATGGACAAAACTGTTGTTATTAAAATTTACTTTTTTGTAATTTTTTTTTATTTCAATAACACTAATTAAATATATATTTTATGAATGATACAAAAAAAACTGGTTTTGCGATTTCAATTGCGACTGATCTTTGTTCAGGGTAAAAATAAGAGACAGCCCTGGACGGAGATGACACAAAGTAGCAGGTACAAAGAGTAAGTAGATAAAATGCATTGCGAATTTGGACAAGAGCTTTACGCAGTGTTTAATAGGCGTGTTATTTTTTAATTTTATAAGTCTGGTGTTAATTGAAAAAGAAGGAAAGTTTGTTTATTATTTATAAATTGTCCAAAAGTAAATAAATACCTATAATTTATTTTGGCAGTTTCTTAAAAACTTGGATAATTACTGACTCTGACTGAGATATGAGTTTAGAGTTTAAAAAATTTTAGAACATGCCAAAGAAAAGTTTTTTGCATTGGGCGATGGTCGCCTTCACTAAGGTATCTCTTTTATAACATATATTCCACAATGTAGCGACGTTCTGTTCTATTTATACTATAGCGATAAATATTTAAACTGTAAAATCTGAGTGCCTTATTATTCCACCATAAATTCATAGAAACGTGTTAATATTGTCCGAATTACTTTGAATTTTGTTTAACTGGGTTAGGACCCAGACAATCTTTGCTGCCAATTCTTAAAGACATTAAGACTATTCGTTGTTACCCCTCGGAGTTGCCACGATAACATCATATAAATAAGGTAACCTTTTAATAATAAATCACAATATTAAATATAATATATTCAGAAAGAAATAGGGTAGTCTATGCGGGTGAAGCTGCGAGCGAGCTAGTTAATTATAGCCAATTTAACTATTATTTAACATAAGATCTTAAGTACACTATCATCTTAACGCTTCTTAATACCTTAATTATAAACTAAACATACATTAGCTAAAGTCCACAGTGATATTTAATTATATGGGATATTATAAATATTTAAGAGGATTTTGTGGTGCGAGTCTTCTTAGAGACTTCAACGGCTTACGTAGAATTTGGTCACAGGTACCGTCCGTCTCCGGATATTGTTTGCGTACACACGACTTATGGGACTGGGAATACAACGTTTCTCGGCCATTACCAGGTAAAAGCCCGCTACGGAATTGATACCACGTCTTATATCGGTTTATCGATTTGTACCGCCTCAAATTTCCCGTTTTCCGCTAAGATCAAAGACTTGGACAGTCTTAATGACGTTATGTGTGTTTATTTTTGTTTTATGCTATTTTTGTTATACTATACGTTAGTCATTCCATGGTCTTTAGACAGCGTATATCTATGGTCATACTATGTTTCTTTTGCATAGGTTTAAAAATGCAACAGTAAGATTGCAAATAACAATTCAATAAAATATTATCAGAGCGCAAAAGTAAATAACTTGAAAATTAAATAAGAATCTCAAATACACGTACAAATTTAAAGGACGCAAAACACCACAACATCACAAAAAACTTGTATGAAAATAATACTCTCGCCCGGCATGAGTCGTTAAGGTAACATAATTTTGTTTATAAAAAGAGGTCCAAAGAATTGGTGGGTATCAGAGAGCGTCAAGCGAAACACTTCTGCGAAACCGGAGACCCTGGGGCCGCGCACCCGGCCGATGCTAACTCGCCACGACACCATATCACAATATACAATATGTTTCCACTTACCCGACGCACAAATTAGTATTATGTTTACACCTCCCTTTTTATACCCTTTTTCATTCCTTATCAGATGTGACAGCCCGACTTCACCCAGATTCCGGCGAGGACTTAGAGCTCTCGATCCTAACGCTATCACCCCGCCAAACTCTTATCGAACCCGACGTGGCGATCGCTTGAAAATACAAAAAAATACACGTGAAATATGACGTGTTTTTGACAGGTTGACACGGGTAAAGTGTTCGCGGTACACTTCATTAACTTTTCGGGTCTCAGAAATCCCTAGTGCGGAGCTGTGGTTTCCACAAAAATTCAAATTGAGACGTGTTTCGCGTCAGACAGAGCTAATATGTATGTATAAACTATACGAAATTGCTTCATAACTTTGTTTTGAAAATATAAATGCGTACAAAGGAATTTATGGCAAACATATTT
>DWGW01001417.1:0-11402 GCA_018247775.1 Udranomia orcinus
TGAGAAGTCGTTTTTTTTTCTTTTTTCTATATTAATAATGGAATAGTTTGTCTTCCATCTCACCTGATGGAGAGTAGATGAAGACGAAGGTGGTACACGCCCATCCAAAAGAAACCTGTTCACTCTGCTTTTGAAGGCTCCAGAGTTTTACTTTTTGAAACATATCTTTTTGGTAATTTGGTAAAAGCTCACTGCCGTTCATGGATACCTGTTCAACCCACCACTGCTGCTAAGCAGTAATAAGTGTGACGGTAGTGCCTCCGACGTCGAACCACCAAATGGACCTTATGCAAAACAGAATCAACCCACACAACGACATTTTTGAGAAAAAAGCCAATTTTATCAACATTTCGTATACTGTACAATTTTTGGTTATTTTATAATAAAATCTATGTACAATATTGCACAGAACAATTTGCTCTATGTATACAAATATATTGTTGAAAATCATCAACATTTTTAATAATAATAAATGGAAACTCGTCTTCTTGTTTGCATAAATAGGTTCAAATAATATCAGTGATAATTTCTACTTGATTAATAACTTTTAGAAGCACTCAAGTTTTTTGCACTGTTTTGGACATACAGGAGTGTTTGTGCAAAATGTTATCAACAAAATGATAATATAATTTACACGTCGCGAATGACTGATTGTGAGTTACAATGTACTTATACAGTTTATGTGTACTAAATTGTTTTCCGAGAAGAAACTGCGTGTTCGATTCACATATAAGATGTGAAATATAAGGATCACATGAACACACATCTGATGACGCATTCGATATTCGAGAAGGTGGCGTTAAAATAATTTATAACCAATTGACCCGGCGCACTTCGTACCGCTGGAGATGAAAATAGTTACTGTGACTTAACTTAGGAAATACATGTATGTTTTCGACTTTTCTGTGGGCCTTATATATATATATTGTTGTATCTCATACAATTAAGGCAGTGCATGCAATGTAAGCTCTCGAATATATATTTTTTTGACAGCTTCAAGAATGAATGTTTTTTTCTCTATTTAATCATCACACTGACACACTATACACCGTACACCGAGTGTATTTGTGTCACCGCGAGTGTCTTTAATTGCGAAATGGGGTTAGCTTGACTTGACTTGAGTGGTGTTCTTCGAGCTACTCGATGTATCTCGATCAACGAAGAGTAAGTTCTCTTTCGTCGATATACGCCGTATGTCCTTCCCATCTTCAGCAAGCATAATCCATTTAAACCATTTTCTTGGCAGTGTGTCTATGGAGATACATCAAATTAAACATATAAATATATTTTTTAATGCTCTTATCAATGTATCCCATAAGATACATGTGATTTTTTTTAATCAACCTTATGAGACTTTTTTTGTTTAATTTTTTAGACATCCTTAAGTCATAAGGATTAAGTGATATAAATATTTTTATGATCTTTAAAAAAAAATTATCTGCCAAGTCAAGGGTTAAAAGAATGTGCAATGCGTTTGTACTCGACCTTATCTAAGTACTTCGATCTTATCTAAGGATGATTCCAGATATGCAAGTGCGGCTGTGAACATTTCCCATCAGATAGACACGTAGTCCATGCTACCTCGTATGCTACCTCAATAATATAAAACATACACGCACAGAAATAGTTTCCTTAATACAACATTCGATTATCGGATTTCGATATGCGAGTGACCTCATTATTGCCGTCAAATCATTAGGTATTGCTGTAAGTCGTTAATCAGATCTCTACTCTACATTGAAAGCGTATTGAAATCATTAAAAATATTCAACATTTTCTTACAATAGTCGTTTCTTTACACACATACTAATAGTATGTGTTCGCGTTTGATTAACCTGAATAACGACAACAATTACGTCAACACACGAGATACGTCAACACCGATTAACGGAATCTCCGTCTACGTTCAATCATTGCAGACGTCCTGACGACATACTCCTGTTGGGATCACTCACCATCTTCCCTTGGGTATGCACCAGGCCCACTTGTGGCTGCTGGCGCGCCACTCCCGCACGCGCCGCAGTGACGGCGAGTTCAGCTCGTCGCAGACCATCTGCAGCGCGCTCTCCCCCACCACGTCTTGAATGGCTATTATCGACAACCTGTGCCCGATGGGAGATTCATGTTTAGTGTTCGCAACCGGTTTGAAATAAGAAAATTGATTTTTAAGAATCACGAATTAAGAATTTTTTATTCATTATCTAATGCGAGAGTCATCTTTAGTATCGACGATGTGTTTTGAATAAGAATAAAGAACATTGTTATTTAAGAATTAAGAATCAAAAAAATTTACTCATTATCTAGACGTGGAGGCGTATCAAGCCAAGTTCAAGTACACGAAAAATTTGGAGACACTTTTCACCTCTTCTTCATTTAAAATCTATCTACGATAAACACACCAAATGTTCTTTTTACATTGACGTCTCTTAGTTGAATTAGTACCCCAAATATCATAAGTAAAAATCAAACGGTGATGAAAATATTGACGATCAAAAATCGTTTTCACTACTGACTGACTGATTTACATATAGATCAAAACCTAACCCACTTTTAGATGAACTAGAATTCAAATTTATCATCCACCTAGATAAATATGTGTGTTCACTTCATTAAACAATTTATCATATTTCTTTTATTTGCAATTGGTTAGTTATTGTTTAAAATATTGAAAAATGTTTGAAAGTAGTACAGGGATTAAGTAGTAGTGAAAGTAGTGCTAGTAGGAATTTTACATATTTATGATCTGAATCATACTTCTACATTTACCAATTGATGAAAATGTTCAGTAGAACACAGTGAAATTAATTCTATTGGCAAACACAATAGGATAATTTGGCAACGTCTGATAATTTAACATGAGAGTGAAAATCATTTATTGGGAGTATACAGAAAATTATGTCTAGTACAAATTAGTTTTCACAGTAATGTACTCTATAATTTATGTCCATAAATACTTATGATTATTGCAAATTAAATAAGATTGTATATTAGAATTTAATTTGGTGTTGATAATGAGCATATTTGACATGAAAGATCCTTTTGTACAAGACACAATATTTATTATATAACAACATACAAGAACAAAAATGTACTCACTTATTTTCCAAAATAGTCCTACACACGACCTCTCTAACACCGGGATTAGTTATTTTCTCTATACTAAGCTGATGGAGGTTCCAAGAAGCGACACGGCAACATGTGACACCGTCTCTTTCATACATAAATAGCTCTTCAACGACCGGTCTGTGAGAATAAGCTGATAGGAGATCCAAGATGTCGTTGACGGGAGCTGTTGCAAATCCATTTGGCAATGTGATAGGGAATTTCGACGGCATTGACAAACTCTTTCTGTGTGGTGTGGTCGGTGGTCTTGTTGGTCGTAATATTGTTTCATTCAATGATCCGTCCCACCCGTTTACATGGCCATTTGTGATATGTTGGACACTTTCACATTTTCTCGGTTCAAGACTCAGGTGATGTTTGACAGTACTAAGCCTAACAATATCCATGCCTCTCACTTTTATTAAGTCATCTAGTGATTTAAATGGCCCCTTCTTGTTACGATAGTCTACAATATTTGCCGCCAGCTCCTGATTAAGGCCAGGTACACACTGGAGCTGAAAGACACTGGACGAGTTTACAGAACACAATTTGTTCTCCACTTGCAGTCTTATGCTGTCTAATGATTGTGTGCACGAACTCGCTCGGGATATCTGTTTCCTTGTGTTCGTGCATATCTCTGGCCTTAGGGACTCTAATTTTTCAGCACCAATACCTACAATATTGTTTGGTTATGTTATTCTTAACTCATATATCAAATTCAATTAAAAAATTATGGTTTGTATAAACTTTGATTATTTTTATGATACTGAATTATTAATTACTACATGCAGTTTAAAAAAAAGTAACGGACTTAACACAATATTCTTAAAAATATGAAGTTGAAAAAATATGAACCAAATGAAATTCCATACAGCACAAATATTAAACGTGAATTCTCATTAAAATAGTAAACAAGCATTGTTTAAACTCCGCGTGACGTTTTGCCAACAAGCGATTAACATATATAACGTGAATTGTGTACGAAAACAAAGAGTTCTAATCACCTGAGACGAGCGCAAGGTCGTCTATGCGCTTGAACCGGCCTATCATCTGCCGATGGCGCACGATCTCGCGCGCCAGCTGCCTGCTCACCCCTGGCAGCGTCATCAGCTGCTCCTCCGTCGCCGTGTTGATGTTCATGAGCTCCGGGTACTCCTCTGACGAGGGCAAGCTGAACGTGTGGCTCAAGCTGGACTTGTTCAACTTGTTTCGCCTCATGAAGCCACGATACGTACGCCGACTGCTCCGGTTCCACACCGAACTCGAACTCTGACCCATTTCGCGGTATCAACGCCAAATAACGCACATATTAACACACGCAACGATTTTCACTGGAGACATTTGATGAAAAAAAACTATTATTAGACGTTTGATTACAACATTGCACTTGTTTCACGTTATTCACTACACACAATGGACACGCACTTGGATTCTCGCGTTTTATTGATTCAATTTTTTTCAAATTTCATAATTATTTAATTAGCGTATTATATATTTTTTTCATAACAATACGATTACAACTTCCCTCCATCAGCCAAATCACTACACGAATGACAATTTACTCCTTTTCGACATTGACAGCTGCTGACTTTTATCATAATTTGACAGTGATTAATCGATTGTGTGACTAGAAATTGTACAAAGTGCCTGAACATGATATGAATTTAATAAACCTATGAAATTATTTCTGCGATAAGCAATTCCTGTTTATTCAATGAAAAACTAAGCATTATATTTCTAGATACTGAAAACCTATAAGTCACTGTCATTTGATACGCGCACCCCGCGAAATTACGAAATGTAGGTAATCTTTCTTTAGAAACAATAATTTAATGCTATCAATTTAATCTCGATTTAGTCTCGTTGATTTGTATATTAACTTCACTAGCCTTAATTCTTTTATACGTGGTACTAGGAAGTATAGTTATCAAACAAAATACATAATTGATAAAACTAAGCAATATTTTATGTATTAATTTAATTTCAGTTAATAACTATAAATGGATAAGTGGGACTAAGGTGTTAATGTAGGGTAAAAAAGATTAGGTTAGTTCACTTTAGGTCTCGTTTGAAGATGTGAAAAAAAAAAACATATTTCATAAACAGAATCTGTGCTATTTATTTCGATTTTCCTGTACAATAGTCGCCAATAAGCTTTATTAAAATTAAACACAGGCTATTAATACTAAAATAAATACACTGCATATCCTCTGTAAATACATCTACAGAGTAGAGTGTTGTTGGGTACTAAATATTGTAATTTAGATACATCCATTAAGTGAGGTGGAAACATTGCAGAAATGTTACCATTACAATATGGATTATAGCTGTGAAATCTTTGTATTTTGTGTTACCATAAACATAATTATTTTGATTACCGTAGCTTAATTATTACCAACAAAATGTGTAGTTCTCGTAATGCTTGTACAATTTACGAAGTGAGAAATTACTTCATTTGTTAGTCATACTATAAATTAGTTACAACCATTTAGTAACTGTCTGTTGATACTTGATATTTTAATAAGTTACACGAAAAACAAACCTTTTTGAATTTAGATTAAATGAAATTGAAACCATAAATAATTCCGCCTCAGTGCAAAAGTTTAAAAATGTAACTTTTGCCATTAGGAAATAAGTATATAGGAAATAAGTAATTAGCAAAATGTATGCGAAGGCACTTTATTAAAGTTAAAGAGCCAACATTAATTGCCTTAATAGATTAATTCTCGTTTTCAGAAACTTTAGGAGACCCCTAAATAATTAGATATTATTGTGACATTTATCAGTTACCCTAGGGCGTCTCCTATGTTAGTAAAAACGGAAATATTGCGCAAGGGAACTGCTACACTTTTAAATATTTACACTTAGGAATCTCCTAGTGTTAGTGAAAATGGATAAGACTAATACCGCATGTTAAAATTTTTGCTCGATTCTGAGCCTGACACAATGATATTTCGATATGCGAATATATATTTCAGTATTCCATTTGATATTTTCATATTAAATACCTATAATTACCGTGATATAATATTAACATTATGTATCAATCACAATGGAATTATGTACTGTATTGAGACAATAATTTTCTCTTACACGTGTTATACATTGAAATCATAAACACAAGTAAACAAATAGACTCATTCGAATATAATTGTCAAAAAAATGCATAAAACCACGTTCCAAATATGTGTTTCTTTCACACCGCTCACCTTTATCTTTAAAAAAAAATATTGAAAAGAAAAGGCGCGCCACGCCATGAAGGAAAAGTTTTTGCGTAACGTAACGCGCTTCCGTTGTTACGGAAGTCACGCGTAAGTGTATATATATATATAATTAAATGTGCTGAAGCATTGGCGCATTTAGCAAAATGCAATGAAGCATTAAATCTTTAAGGAATTTTATGTATATTTGCAAGTCTACTTGGTAACTCGTGTCTATAATTAGAAATGGTATACATTTAAGGAAAGGTATTGAATAGTAACTACAAATGTTATACTGTCACGTTTCTGAAACGTTTATAATAAGTAAGTATACATCTAACAGCATATACAAGAATTCATTGCGGAAGCTATATTATACCTAATTGCATTTTGGCGACTCGTCATCAATTACCAGATTCGACATAATTATAAATTTCCGATAATTCTAATTTATAGCAATATTCTATAACTTTAGTACACATTAATCTCGGAGTGACGTAAATAAATAGATCGATACTTAAACATTAAAGAGCATGGAACAACTACGAATGGACCTGGTAAACATATTACAATTTATATCGTTGAAAGCGCAATATAGTTACAGAGAATCTATATATTTTTAATCACTAATATTTTCCCTCGAATCATTAAAAAAATTACATACAAAATGGCTTTCTTAAAATGGATTTTATGGTGTATCTCATCGGTCTAACCGACCATTAGTGTATCGATTTAATGACGTTAAAAAATAATTCCTAAACACATATACAGATTACACGTTCAAAAGTGCAGATTATGTGGCGTATTTATCTTCATATTATTATCAAATATTTGCCTAAAGCCTACTATATTATGTCTAGATACACGGCCACGCGAAGAGAAACAAAAATGGTAGCTTAATTTTTATAAATAATGTCTTTAAACCATTTAAGTGAGTTTAACACAAGAGAAAATTGTTATATATTTTTCTACACAGTCAATCTAGATAAATAATATTTTTGTATCCGACCATGAATAAGAAACAATAAATTTAAATATGTATTACACTTTATAATATTACACATCTAGTCGAGGCTGTTTCGTGGCTAATACATAATTATCTTTTGCAAATAAAACACTATTTTGTTCTATATAGAAATCATATCACAGAAAACAGATGCATATTAACTGAAATCTAATTATAAAAGAACTGATACATTGACTAGTATAAGAAGTAAAATACATCTAGATGAGCAAAATCTAAAATACATACAACCGATAGTATAATTTTATTATGCTCTCTATATTCCAAATATTTTTCAGTATGAAATTATCATAATATATCGATTAAAATAATAACCATCAATTGTATACTTCATCATATAGACATATAAATTAAATTGGCGTTAATTGGGTCCTATTTTTACTTTTAAAATATCAGAGTATTTTTGAAAAATAAATTAATGTAAGTAAAATTAACATTAAATTAAATCAATGGAGGAATCTTTTTCTCGCTTCATTTCCCAATCTTATTGCAATATTGCAGCTAACTATTTATCTAACACAAGAACATGTGCTTTTAATTATAATATTATTTATTTTTAGATTGTTTGGAGCCTCCATACCCATCCCATTTACCTTATCTTTGTGAAATCCGAATAACGTCAAAAGCTCGGTTTAAAAATTAACATGTATTTTTCTGGATAATCTCACCAAACTATACAGATAAATGACACGCGAGTAACACTTTTATAGACTATGAAGATTTTCACGAAAATTTTAGTCAAAAACGCCTTACAGTTCTGAGGACACAGAAATAAAATAAAATAATCCATCTATTGCAAAATTGGTTACTTATATCCCGAGTGTTATAATACATAACTAGATACAGATACACTATCATAATATGCATTTTAGCCACTTAACAATGCGCCCCCGTTACAAAAATAGACAACTTCATATACTTGTACATACATCGTATCAAAACCTGCCCAATCTCTATACAATACATATTAATTAATCATTACCGCTATCGATAACCCTTAATTAATGACAAACTTATTCCAAAAACCTTTGTATATTGGTAGTCTCAATCAAAAACTTATGAAAACGGTGTAATATCCAATAGAAACCGTAGTCGGTGAGTAATACTTTCAAATCGATTCTTATTTATAGATTTTCTATTTAATTTAATTTCTCATTACAAATGTTTATAGATTGAATAGATTAAAATAAAATGGTGCCTATATATACGAATTACATCTTATAATAAAAAAATCAGAGTTAATATTAACAGCTGCCTTTACTCACTGTAACTGCCATTGAAGCGTTCAAAAATGCATTGTACAACAAAAATTTAAAATTACGCAAGTGGACTTGTCGATGACTTTCAGATTCATATTTTAACATTTATAGACATATAAATAAGACAGAGCATGGCATTTTGCTGAATCTGATTCTCTATAAACGAACCCTTTATACTATTCTTGTATTGTCTAATTCAACATTCATGCAACACAATCTATTTAGCACATAGATGTTTTCAGTGCGAAAGGCTAATATTTTTATAGTATCCAACGATGTCTTATTGTGCTTTAAATAAGTTTGTCAAAAATATCATCACTAACGTTATCATAACTAGCTAATATTACGCGTTAATAAGTTAGATACATACCAAAAATACTAATTTTATCCATGTACACAGATACTTAAGTAGGGATTGTATTTGAAAGCTATTATGCCTTAACGCGCCAATTTGGTAAAAGAGAAAGATCAAAAGTTTAAGTACTATAATGATATGATCTGGTTATTTGTAATATATTGTGGATGATCGCAATTTCATAATAGTGACCTTTAGTGTAAATTCAGGCAAAATAATATTGAAAAAAGTTAAATCAAATAGAGAGCTAGCGGGCAAGTATTTTTAAATGAAACTCCATAATGATATTCGATAATTTTACTATAATAATAAGCACCAAACCACGTTTGGAATGTTCTGTATTGCACCACAAAATAAACAAAATCCAATCTCAATAAAAACATTACACATTATGAGTTACGTGGCAAACGGCCTAGTGTTTTGGCAACATTTCGCCACAATTGTGCAATTGGCTGTATGTAGGTGTTATACAAGGATCGAGATACACGCAATAGACCAACACTGGTCACAACACTCCGACATCAGTAGCGGATTCACACATTAGCCAGTGGGCTAATAAAATTTCGTCGCCCCTATTGGCCTCTGCAATTCTATACCTTAGTCGACGATCATACCAATATTATTATTTAAAAAATATTACTATTTACATAATAGCATTCGTGTTTGTTAAATACATTGCAATAATAATAATACACACATGTATAAATCAGAAAGTGTGATAAACATTACCGCCGCCTATAATTAGCCGTTCTAGGCTCGTGTCTGCTAAGCTTGTTGGTAAATCCGCCACTGATCGTCATTCAATCTATCTTGATTTCCATTTGAGAACGAATCGTTGTCCCGAATGGCGTATCTCAACCCTTTGTGTAAGTTATTTCTAAAATTCCTTTAAATCTATGATCTTTGTACGTAGTAGCCTGCGGTTGCAAAACAGTTACACACAGATTGACTATATGCAGACAATGCTGTCTTGACTGGGCGAATAACTCGGATCTCCCAACCCTGTATACTCTGAGACGGCTACTTTAACCAATGTATTACTAAAAAATAACAAGAAAAATTCTAAACAGCTTCCCATATACAATCGGTTACACAATCGGAGCTGAACATTGCCAAAACGCCATTCCGTTCACCAAAATCTTTATACAAGATCAATATTGATGTCTTCACAAAACGGTATAGAATGACTCGTTGTAAACTTTACGTAAGTAAATATATTTGCAATAAATTAATTCCGTTAAACACAATAAAGGTCACCATTACAATCCGATTAATGAATACAATTTACACGTTTACAGATATGAGTGTCAAACATTATAAAAAAATATTATTATGAGCAAATAAAATTATAGATACATTTTATGAAACAACACAACGTGTCTTCCTACTAATTCCTTAGAGGATAACATAAAATATATTTCTTCACTATTGTTTTTAAAACCAAATTAATTAGTATTTGAAACATATAAATAGGCTAAATTAAAACGTGACGACATCTTAAATACTGCAAACGCAAAGTTTATTTAGATTAATCACCATACTCTGATGATTACTCTGATGAACAGTATAATTTTCACCGATCTAAGTATTAGTAGGATAACACGATTCACTCATAAGAAACAATCATATTCGTATAAATGTAGGGGCTTCGAGAAGTTACTTACGCAGTACAAAAACATCAATGTACAATTTTGATTACTACTCTACTCAACCACATAGTATTTATTCTATTGTACTTTGTCGAAAGAGATGTTTTTCAATCGGTAACAAACTAACTCACTTTTTAACGTGCGTACATAACCTTCGCAAGTTGTTCGTGTGATAGCCCGCGTACATTTATATATCGATGGCAGAATGCATATTTGCTGTACCGCAAATCAGCATCCGATGTACTTGAGCATTACTCATATTAAGAGCTTTAGGACCAATTAAAGAATTAAAGAAAAGCACATGATAAGATAAAAATTAAAAGACACGCTTCAAAGTTTTTTAGTTTGGAAATTATTTTGTAATTTTATATTTTAGCTTTAATAAAATTCTATTTTATGATACAGCGATTATGCTGTCCGACATCGATTTACGAATACGACGTACAGTATTGGCCGGTTCTATACAATTTCATTAATGGTAATGGTTTGTACAAACAGTGACTTCATTGTGGACCATCGTCTCCGCCTTGCACTGCCAGTCTTCATAGAAGATCACTTATTTTGAAAATCCTTTAACCACGATCAATTCCAACCTTTCTCTGCGTTAAGTATTCACCCGACTCGACGGCGCGTTGACGAACAAACGTACGGTTTTAAGAACGGAGCATATATTTAAAACAATGTTTATTTTCCATTACAATTGCTAAATAAAGAATTAAATATCGATCGAGGCCTCTAAAATCAAAGGCAGCTAAATCCAAGTCTGTGAAATATTCAGTAAGCTATAAAAATCGATAACTTTTTTCAGGTAGC
>DWGW01001418.1:0-11401 GCA_018247775.1 Udranomia orcinus
AAAAAGAACAACAGCTTTTACCGCTTTCGTTTTGTGAGTTATTATATATAATAAATCGATTTTATTAATTCATTTCAGTTCAGCCTGGTATGCCTGGTCCTGTTGATAAGTGTGATCAGCGTTATTAACAGTACCAGCTTGGAAAAAGTGAGAAAGTCGAGGGACACTAACAGCGGAGGCGTCGGCAGCGGTCAGAACAACGCAGCGTCCAACGCCATTGTCGCGAGCAGTGGTGCTGGGGTCAACAATGTTGGACAAGTTGTTAATAACATCAACGCTTCAGGCTCGGGTTCCAGTGAACCCGTGGATCCCTATGACACAGTCCCCATAGACTGTTAACCTCCTCGTTGAATGATGTTAAACAAGATGTGTTAAAGAGTATGAGGATGTGAAGGAAAATGTTAAAAGCTTTCAAATTGCTGGTCTAAATCTCTAAAATTGTGATAATATCTGTTATTCATTTTGTTATTTGATCAATAAATTGTTTATTCCTATACCTTTGTTTAATTTTCATTGCTTTACATATTTACTTTACTTTGTTAGCAGTTAATTAGCGGCTCCATCTGACTCCCAAAGCATCGTATGTAATCAGATGCTCATAGAATCTTAATTTAGCTGAAGTTCATCAAATTAACGGTAAACCTTTGAATAGGGCTGCTAGATTTAAACCGAAGACAAAAAAAGTAAGACAGGTCCATCAGTTTAGCCGGACATTTCGATAAAAATGCTAAAAACTATTAATTTTTTAATTATTTCAATTTCATTATTTACTATGAAATTAAAAAACCCTAACTTTGTCCGCCTCTATACCGACCTTTGGCAAGGATATCAATTCAATTTTAAAATTCAATTCAAAAATTATCCACACATTATTATGTAGCGTACATAATGGACATAAATTTTAGAGTTTCTTATATGTAACTAACAAAGTTGAGCGAAAATTGGTACCTACGCTAAGCCGAAGCCTGTATTATGGTACACCAGGATTCTCTACAAGAACAAGCAATTGAAATTGATTTTCATGGTTCATTGTGACCCGTATGTTTATTGAAAATTATTGAACGCTAGATAGACATTTTTACCAATAAGCCCATGTTATATTCTTAAATATTTCGTGTAGTATTGTATTATTATGGCGTCACTATTCTCATCTACTGAACCGAGTTATAAGTTTTAAGCGAAAGAGTATCCACCTTCTTTTTTATTTTGTTTTAAAGTTATGAATAAAGAATAAATGATGTTTTAAAATAATAATCATAATTATACAAATGTTTTTTAACAGAGAACAATGCGAATAATAATAAATAATGCAAATCACTTATTATAGTATTTTTTTGTATTAGAACGTAGGCACCAGCCACTAAATGGAATATTATACTAACGAGAATGTTTTGTAGCCCGCAAGTAAGTCTTCCCAGACAGAATTTGCAGACATACTGGGCAGTCTGAAGTCGATACCAAAACCAACGCATCGTTGCAACCAATAAGAACTAAGATGGGATGCCCATTTGAACCAAATTGCATCTTCAAAAGTAATAATCATTAATTAATATCGAATTCAGAGCACAGATGATGAGACTCAGGCCAGAAAATGTGGTAAAAATTGAGTTGAGCACAGTTGAGTACATTTTTTGCATGAGAAAATACTTGTTGAATTGACAACCTCCTCCGTTTTTTGAAGTCGATTAAAGCTATAGAAATACATTAAATGTTGCTGTTTATATTAAATATTTATTTCTCGTTATTATTTGTTAGCATTTGTTTTCATTTGTAGACAATTGCCTAGACATCTTGTGGTTCCAAAACAATACTTTATTTCAGTTTTAAAGTACAAATAAAATCTCTCATCACAACCAAGAAATACCACTTCACTAAAATGGCTGATATTCAAGTGTCATATAGAACAATTATCCTTTTTTTACTGGTCCATCTTGTGTACGCCCTTGTCCTGTCCCCAAGTTATCGTCGCATTTTGAGACACCTAAATTATACAGCTTTGAAGTTTTGAACTATATAATAATATATTGAGTCAATAAAACCTTGACAAGACTTTTGAAGTTAAATTTTACTTTACCATACATAACCTTAAACAGTGTCATTGTAACAAATAGATACTATAAGGTCAAATATTCCCCTCAAGGAAGGTTTAAAATGAGATAGCAATTAAATTAGAAAATTACAGATATTAAATTGGTATAAAATTGAAAACTTTTTTGTTTTTTACAGTACTCGTCACGAGACCATACGAGATCAACAATGGCAGCTAAGGTAATGTTATTCAAAACATAGTTATTAGTGTTCATGTAATTGGCGTAGATTTATAATAAATGAAGTGTTAAACATTAGAATCTATCGTTAGAAAAAAACCGAGATCCTACTTTTCTGTTATTTGTTTTTTAGACCCTATACTGAAATAAGATAAAAATCTATGGATTTGTCTTTTCTCTTTTTTCTATTTTTCTACTTTCTAAAGCTGAAAGGTATTTCTGGACTATGGATCAACAGCTTCATACTTAACCGGCTCACCCTCTTTGTTCTCTTATTTTCAGATAATCACTTGCACCATCTTTTTGGTCTTCTTAATTGGTGTTTGGACTCGGGAAATCCACGGTGGAATCGGGTCTGCATCGTCCAATAGAGTGGCTAACTCAATATCGGCTTCCAATGACTCTGACGTAAACAATATTGGAGAGATTATTAATAACGTGCGCGTACCCGGCGACTGTCACCTATCTCGCCAGGATGTACAGCAAACTATTGAAAAATACGATTTCTGAATACGTAATTTCATTGTATTATGAAAGCAAAGCCGCGGTCAAAAACTATGCGTCGGCTTTTCCCGGTTTATTCATTAGTAGAATGGCCGATTTCTATAAACACATCGTTATATACTGGCCAAATTATACAATATATTTATATAATGTATCCTATATGTTATTGTGATGTATGAGCTATAAAGTTACATTTAAATCCGTTTAGTTTACTGTAAGTTTCGTCCAAATTCGTTTTGTACTTTTTGCGTGAAAGCGTAACAAACGTCACAACATTTCGCATTTATAATCTTAGTATACTTGTATGATAGAATATAATAAATATTATGTGAATTTGTGAGTTGTGGATTGAATAAATTAAACAAATAAATTAAAAAAGGCATTTTTATTTCCAGAGCGTTATTAAAGAGCGTGACATTTTTTGCCTTTCTTTCATAGGATCCCCAGGCGAAGTTCTAGGGTTAGGAAGACACATTTCTTAACAATACAATACAATCTCATATCTTTGATACTATACGATTCTATTTGAGTTTTTGATAGAAAATTGTTACCTAAAGAACTTACAAACGCATAAACTTTTAATAGCAGATAATAAAATTTGGAACATTTTTTTTACCGGTACTAAGTACTAAGTACCAATATAATTTTGTACCTGATCCCCAATTGACGGCACTTTACTTTCGTCCTTATTCAATATCCTTGGAATTTGCATTCTAATGTCCTCAATTACATTTTATCGAAAGAACAAATAACTTACAGATACATAAATAGGTGTGTTGTTTTATCACAAGGATGCTAAATTAATTATATAAATACATTAAACGTGTTATTTATTCACATTCAAACAATGGAAACTAAGGTACGTAAACTTTTTTTTTATCTACCGATGGTATTTAATAGTACAAATTTGTATGTTAGTTACTTTCATAACTAGCGCTGTTATATCTATAATTAAACTTATTTTTTACTTTTATACATTATACATTTTTAAAATGTACTAAATGAACGTCGTGTCATAATCTATTCCGATATATTCAAACCTCTATGAATCAAATTGTATCGAAAGGCGAAAGATACTTTATTTATAAGATCACATGAGCATTTAACATCAAAATTTTAAATTTAATATTCATGGCGTATAGGAGCTTCGAAAACATATTTTGGCGATTAAAATCTAAGGAATTTAACAACATACCGCATTTTTTGCTGAGTCTTTTCTTTATGCTAGAATTTCTTATAAAAATCTAATATTTTGTATGTGAGAATATGGATGTAAAAACTACTTATTTTCAGATTATCGTGTGCCTCATCTTTCTTTGTTGCCTGGTAGACGTTATCTCAGGGTGGTACGAGTATTGGAGCTGGAACTACAGTGATCAAGATGAGAACCCTACAAATGCCGTGGTCAATGCCATATACGCCGACAATGGCTCCGTAGTCAACAATTTTGACCAGATATTCAATGGCATTCCAACATAAATTATGGAATCTCATCAAAATCATCCATCCTATTATTGTCATCCCTTTTTTATTGTTTAAATGCCATTCAAAATATTTTACATTTGTTGTCATAGAAACATAATAAATACAAACAAAATAAAATAAAAGTAAAAATAATTGACGTTATTCACTTAAACTCTTCACATTTATATGAAGTCTGTTCTGTAAGTCATTTGTTTGTATAATTTTCATTGTCATTTAGTCATTTGATCTCAATAAAATAAAAGATATGTTTTTATAGACCCACTTCTTCCTTATTGACTAATTGACAAATACGACACTTTATAAATAAATCTAACTAAAAATATTGAAACGAAAAGTTTTAAGAACAAAGAGGTACTAAATCATTGAATACATTTTCTTAAAATGAATAATGCAATGTTTAACAAACATACTGATGAACATGACAAAAATATTATCCGTATATTTAAAACACCTTAGATACATACAAAGCAGTTCTTCAATTTTCTAATTTTGTAACTCAAGGTTTTAGATAAAAAGACACTTCGGTCCATGGTAATTCCCGACTGTACTGATAATCGTAATTGTAGTTCGCCACAAGATAACATAAATAGTGGTGCAAAGTAAAATGTGGTCAGTTTTTTGATTTTTCTACAACCATCTTCAGAGGAAAATGTATTGTGTTTTGTTTTTACTTATATTCATCACGAGTAGCCTCGCTGATAACCACGAAAGCGACGCTAAATTGCAACATGGAGAGAATCCGTGGAAACCCGTGTTTGGGCCTTACGGAGACAAAATTAAGGCTTTGAAGCCCAAAGATAATAAAGACGAAGAAAAGTTCTACATCCAAGCAAATGGAGGTGCGAAACCATTCTTACCCTACCCATATATACCTGGACTCTATACATTCCCGTACTACGCGTATGGAGACGTCGGCGTTGTTCCTTCGATATATACAAATCCTGATGTGAGCTTGTTCTTTAAGAAGGACAACCATGAGAAGCCTCCTCAGCCTTACTATTCGTCATATTAAATCCAGGAACTGTGAAATCTATAATAAGATCTAACTACAAGCAAGTAGAGTATTTTATTAGATTATACATTTATTTTGGTCCTTTGTCAATGTTTGTTATTACGAATCGCTCTTAAACTTTAAAGACATTTGAATGTAATTATAATACTTCATCAATAAACTAAATGCTAATCCAATATTTAAAATTTTATTGTGAACGACCTGTCGACACACACTCTTAGAAATTATCATCGTCTAAACCTCTTGGACTTCAAAAAATGCTTACAATCACAGATCTTTGGTCCTAAGGTTTTCAGATTTACCACCGGTCATGTTAGGTTCCTTCACTTTGAACATCAGACGAAAAGATAATAAGTTAACATAAAGCTTCATCCAGAATTACTAATGGTATAGTCAGCGCAATAATAGATTCCACGAGCCATGATGCTGATCTGATATTTTGCTATGCAATTGGATATTTTGTTGAAGTATAAAGCAAACAAATTACTAGAAGCGTAGATTGCTATTTAATTACCAAAGGATAAGACTAATTTCTTTTCATAATTGACGATTAGAGAGACAATTGGAAACCATAAGATGCCACACTATATTTCTCTAGTACTTAGATGTGTAATCCACCACAAAGTTTAAATTCGAAAATTTCAAAGTAATCTCGGACAAGTTAAGAAATCTTGTATGAGTCTTCGCTGGTTAAAGCAGGATACAGTTGCCTCGCCTTGTTCTGCAGAAGGTTTCTAACTATGAGGTGATTTACATGATTATTTGAAACGCCACTGTACACGTTTCTCCTCAGAGACAGCTGTTTTGTTTTCACATCAACTTGGGTTTGACAGATTTGCGTATTAATGAATAAGTTTACTTTACCCATTAGCTACAGCCTGTGACTTGACAAAACACTCAGATACGGCTTGCGAAATACTACAAATACTTGAATAATATTTTTTTTCTACTTCTTAAAGGTTAGACAAAAGTAGATGCATGTACCAGATCGATTCAACATCGTCAACGAGTATTGGTCCACTATTGGGCTCTGGCCTCATATAGACTGAGAATAATAAAGCTACAGTTGATTTTGTTTTTTCTTTCGTTTCTAATTGACTTTAAATTTTCAATTCTAGTGATGGTCCTTTGAAGGCGATCATGTTACATAACGCTAAGATAGATTATTTATATCTATAGTGGTTCATTTCTGATACAATATTAGAAATTGCTCTAAGCTTGTTTCCAATCAGATACTCGTAGATATCGAATACAATATTTTACAACACATTCCGGGACAATCCACCTAGAGCCGTAAGCCGACATTACGTCGATATTCGGTAAATCTACTAAGAAACTCTTGAAAGTACACTTTCTTGTGTCACATCACACGGTATTCGTCTTAGACTAGTGTCACAGCAAACAAGAATTTGGGAGACTTTACGTAGGTATTGCTACCTCACACACACAGGTTCAGGTCGCCTACAGGCGATGTCGTCGGCAGCCGTTTTTGTCATAACACTGGTTTGCATATAAAGTTCGCCCAGAGACGGGGGGGACTTTGTATGGAGCGTGCATGTGTCAAAGTGGTAACGACTCAACGTGTTAATAAAGAATACTAGATCAAAGCTTCAGCAGAAAAAGTAAAGTGTGATAAAATAAAATCATGTTTATTCTCCTAGACGAAAATATGTATTGCATGTCTAAAACACACTGGATCTTGGCAACGAGCTACTATTTACCGACGTAGCGACATTTTCAGTGCCAGCTTTGAAATGTAATCTTTAATTTTAAAGAACATAATATATGTCGCTAACGTTTGAATTCATATTCAAATTTTAATCAATCTCAAGAGGTCTCAAGACAACCCTTAATAAGCTTTAAGAAGGAACCGTTAATAAGCTTTCAACATAACGTTTCATGAATAGAGTTAGACAAACAGAACACTACAAAATGTATAAGTAACAGTGTTTAGAAACACCGTTTATTTTATTCGAAAAGAAAATTTATTTTTAACAATTACCTTTGATTCAGATCGTTTCGTAAATATTTTAATCAAGCCGCACTGGCCAGGAATGTAATGAGCACCAATAATAGTAAATCTTCGCGCAAACATCTTGTTACGTCCAACGTGTTTATATCTACTGAAATATTGCTCTTTCTGTATCGTTTTATCATTGAATCGTTGAGTTAGAACTTTGACTGTTTTAATGAATACTTTGGATACTTCAGAAAATCTTATGAACGATTGCGAACAAAAACAGTACTTATATATCTAGTAATCGTATATACCGATAGAAATTAAAAAAAAAAACATACGTGTTGAACTGATAACCTCCTCCTTTTTTGAAGTCGGTTAAAAAGGGTTAAGTACAGAATCGGAGGTATGGTATGGATCAATGTCTGCAGTGTGAGTTATTTTATTAAACAATCGACAAGATCTCACTTTTGTAATCTTACTTATATCAACTTAACGATATTTAGGCACACATACTAGTTTGGATTCTACGATGTGTATAAATTGTAACGCTTGTTTATTGTGTATTATCTTCCTTTTCAGTCTTTTAAAAAGCATAGGAATATTTAAAAAATATATACCAAACTTTTATTATTTTTGACTGTGACAAAAATGTGTAATTTATCTCACCATTTTAATTCTGCCCTACCATCCCGACCATCCCTCAATCAATCAATACTTCAGACTTTGTTTTACTGCACATAATTTCATTCTTTGTTAAAGTAATTTTAACCAGCGACAGCGGCGTACTTAGGATAATTCAATCCGCACTTATTTCTCCCCTAGCAGCCCTTAACCAAATTGCCTTTATCGCCACAATACAGATGTTGATGTCTGCAAGTATTGTCTTGTGAAGCAGGAGGGCGTGTTGCATCCTCTCAACGTCTTGCACGCTCAAACATTGGACCACGCTTTCGATGCACTAATACAAGTGCAGTTGTGGGAGCAAGCTTGTGTTTACGCCGAGAAACTGATACCTTGTTTTAGGTGAGTTATGTGAATTATGCAAGCAGGGAATGTTTTTGTTGTTTTAAGTTATCATTTGAATGTTTTTCAACCAATGAAAACGAAGGAGGTTAACAATTAGTCGTGTTTTTTTTACTAACATGACTATGCTAGTAGCTACGTTTTATTAACTACTAGCATGGTTAGAAGATTTGTTAAAATGAAATTCAATCTGTCAATTTATAATACAATGTTCTGTAACTGCGAGTAAGTAATTTATTGTCAAAATACTTTAATTATCAATACTGGACTTCTTTAAACTCTATAGAAGTACTCTGATAAGGCAAAAGCCAATCATAATTAGAAGTCGTCAAAGTTAATTGCATTTGGGCATTTAAAATATATTACTAACTTGGATATAGTCTATCCATTGCATAGTCTATTTTTTTCCAATTTTATTTTTCCATTATTACGTCCACACGTCTACATGAATATTTATTGTTTCAGGTTTTATTATGGATTACGCCATCCGTTATTGGGATTGTTACATATGAAGTACGGCAAAATTTTACTTTATAAAATGGATCTTCCGAACGCTCTCCAACAATTCAAGTATGCGGAGAAAATCCTCAAAATTACTCACGGAGATCGACATCCACTGTATAAAAAACATTTACTGGCTATGATCAACCAGACTATGGTGCAATCGGGTTGATAGAATATCGTGACTCGTCAATTATTAGTATTCATGTGAAGGCTGTGTGCGCAATAAAATTGTGAATAAGTTCAATAAAAAAAATCCAATTGATAATTGTTTGTCTGTCTTAAAGTCCCAAGCAAGTCATTTTCTGTCATGTACTACGTACATTGTCTATTACAGGAGAAACATAATAAAGGCTAGACTGAAGTTACAGTAAAAAACTGGTAGTAAATTTCTACTATAAATCCAGCCTGAAAATAATAATGTCAGTTAAACAAAACAAAAATTTATTAAATAAAACTACACAAGTCTGTCTGTAGTACGTTCAGCTCGAGGGAATAATGTCTGTCATATGTTCAACGTTGAGTCAGTCATTCGAATTTAGATCTTTTAGCAGGAATTTCATCTTCAGCCTCTATAACTTTCATGCGAACACCGCATATTTCTGCTCCGTGGAGAACCTTAATTGCTTCATCTGCAGACTCTGCTTGTGCATAACGAGCGTACCCTACAGTTTTATTGGGTAGAGTGTAAACATTGATAAGGTTTCCAAATCTACGGAATACATCACGCAGCACTGTTAATGGTGGAGATTGGGGCTTACACACCAAGAAACATCTCTTAGCTGTCGGACTATCAATGTCAGCTAACGGTTTTGGCTCTGGTAATGGAACACTGCAATACTTAACATCGGGATTTGAGATATCATTATCGTTAACACCTGTTGTAGCCATTTTAATCAATTTGGACGCTTCCGCTATAGCTTCAGCGAGCTGAGCTAGATCTGGTGTGGGATTGTTACTACTGGATGCTATAGCGCTTCGCAAGTTATTCACTACAATGGGTAAATTGTTAAAGTTTCTCTCGTGGGAATCAAATTTGTTGCTAGCCGGTTTGACAAATATCTTGTTCCCAGGAGGATATTCAAAGTCGTTCAATTTGGCAACAGCATGGGCAGCAGACACTGGGTTGGAATAGTGCACCATGCCTTTCCCATGGTTACCCATGAGATCGACAAAGTAACGGCAGCTAATCATACCGGGTACGATGTCAAACAAACGTTCGATATGCAATTGAGTGAGATAGGGGGAGCACATAAAATTAACATAAGTATATCTTGCTGGGGGAACATTCATTGTTGAAATAAGTGTAGACTTATCATTAATATTTGAAGCGGCTAAACAACTGATGTTAGACTCAAAAGCTGTTTCGAGCCTTCTTTGGTGCTTTTTCGGTTGAGAAAACAAACACCTATAGCTTTTGTCGCAGCCTTCAAATGCCTTTGCCGCTTCCAAGAATGTCCTATACTTTACATACGCAAATCCTTTGGACTCGTGCGTATCTCTGTTCCTTTGTATCAGCACGGACTCTATTTTACCAAACTTACTAAATTGTTGTTCTAACTCATTCTCGTCCATCACTCTTGGCACGGACACGAACAGTCGACGATATTTTTCGCTGTTATTTTGGTCTTCCGAATATACGTCTGACCTGTTAGTGGCAACCAAGATTTTTAAACGGCGGTTGGAATTCGGCAGTTCCTTAAAATTCATCGCCTCCATAGCTGCAGCGGCTTCGGAAGTTTTTGAGAACTTTACAAACGCAATTCCCTTTGGATTACCCGTATTTTGATCGCGAGGGATACGTACATCTTCAATAGTACCGTATCGGGAAAATGCCTCCCGAAAATCCTCCTCGGATGAGTTACGGTCGCAGACTATAAATAACCTAGAATAAATTGGCGAATCGTCGCTATGTTCCTGCCGACGATATTCCATTATGATGCAATTAACCTACTCCTATTCACCTCGGGCTAAACAGTTGACGTAAAAATAAATTACGAAATTTGTATAGTGGAGCTAGACCTACTATTAGTATGGTCCTGGGCTAGCAAAACCGATATTAAATTATAGACAAGTAACTCAAATACAATTGCATAGATTATTATAATAAGATATATTTTTAATTGTTAATACACTAAAGTTTATAGACGTATTTGATAAGAGATTAACGAGAACAAAAACAAGCAGTAGTAACCAAACTGACACTGACAGTTTCATGTTCACTTCAGTTTTTCTTAACACAGGTCCACAGTACAAATAAAAATTTGGGCTTTATAGAGTAGTAGTAGTAGAGCATTTGATGGACCGTGTCTATATGGACTATTGAAGAAAGATACAATTTGAGTATATTCTTTTAGTATTATTATCTTACCAAACATATTGAACGTAATATCCCTATAATGGCTAATTAGTACAGAAAAATATTGAGATAATTGAAAATACTCAAAATGAGTTAAAATCGACAAATTTACAAACATCTAAACGAAAAGTTTTTAATTACTAAAATATTATAGACATATTATTAGGAATATTCCTACTTTTTTAATGTCCGAAGGAGTATCCAAACAAAACAAAACAAAAATTGTCGTAAGCAATGCTCTCAAGATATTACTAAGTAAGCTGTTTCAATACAAAATAATTTCATAGAGA
>DWGW01001419.1:0-11400 GCA_018247775.1 Udranomia orcinus
ACAAAGACGGATGATTCTTCCAATCTTCTCAATACTTTTCGTATTTGACCAAATATTTAATACAATCACCACCAATCACGTGCAACGAACAACACTTGCCTATATAAACTTTCTTACTGATATTGATAACATAAATGAAAATGATAAAATGAAATATTAAAAAAATACTGGAAGATAAAAAAATATTACCTCACATGCCAATGAAAAACCTTCCATCACTGTTATATGTGAACTACTAATTACTGTAACGTTAGTAAGCCGTTTTTAATTATCAGATCCTTGTATAATTCCTGGTAATTATCAACCAACAAACAGTAGAACAATACGAATTAAACACTTCGCAGAAACCGAACAGACGGCGATTCGAACAAAATTTCCAGGAACATAAAGTCCGGGTCTCGTATTCAGAGCGCGGCTCGGCTTATAACTAAATAATGTTTCAGGAATATAACGAACTATCAATTAAACCCGTGTTTGTGCGCGGAATGAAATTATGCGCTTTTTAAAATGCTGCGTCCGTAACAATAGTACTAGTTAAATATGATTAGCGTTGCCAGGTAATCGAGTGTTGTTTTTTTATATACAAATTGGATGTTTTACTTCACAAATACACGTATTTGCGAAATCGTTAAAACTACACGGATTTGAATGAATTTGTAAATTTTATCATTCTAATTTACTCTATAAAGTTTTAAGTTTTAGGACTACATACAACAGTACTAGCTACAATTACTTCCATTTCTTTTATAAACCAGCAGTGTCAGATTATTTTATCTTAATTTAAAAACATAATTAATAACATAAACATAATTAATGATTTATTACAAAAATTACTCATGTTCTGTATATAGGCAACGACCACCAAAAATGTCACCACATGTTGCTTAAAAAATAACACTTAAAGTATAACGTATAGCATATTTTTCGTTATAACAGTTTCATGATAACCATATCGGAATGCTATAGTTATTATCTTGTATCTAACAGAGTATTACTCTGAAAGAGTAAGCCCTTTTTCCAATAAGCAGTGTGATCGAACGGCATAGCTGGCGCCGGGATTTCTTGGGCAGTTGGAACAAGTTGGAGGGCAGTCCGCGCGGCAATATCGGCAACTTCGGCCGCAGCTGGCAGCCCGCCGATGTCTCAATAATCCTGAAGGTACCCTCCTAATCGACTCTTCCTTACTTCGCCGCAAGTGTGACTAACTGATTAATTCTGCGAGTCGCCGTACGTGCCGGCCGTCTCCGGCTATTATTGTTTGCCCCACACTCGCTGGCTCTCGTGCCATTATTGAACGATATTTGGACTATTATTGGCGAAGTACAGTTTTCTTCTATTTATGTGTTGTCGAAGGACGGCCATTACGGGCTATTGCGTCTAGTTTGGGATTGTAATTGCCGCTATTTTGTAAGATTGGATCCGCTCTCGTTATTTCGAATTGAACGCCACGTTCCGGCGCCAAGTGCAAGATATCCCGCATTAAGAAGATTTAGAGTCATGTATTTTTATGTATGACGGTGGGTTGAAGATAAATTAATTAACTAGAGCGACCGCTAGTTATGAGTTGCGCACGCGCAAATTCTCAGCGCGCAGTGATTTATCGTAGCATTAGTGGAGATACTTTGTGTCGCTCCAATTAATGTTTCATAAGTTAAAAATATGATTTACAGTAGGCATACAGTAGTAGTGTACACTTTAAATTAGTGATTAAAAACATATTTTTTTCATAAATTTTACAATTGTAATTTATTTATTTTGTATAAACATACCAAGTACGTACCAGAGATGTGCATCTGATAGTTTTCGAGGCCTTAAAAAACCTCGTTACTTCATTCTGTAAGTAGGCAGTGACCATTTATACATGCTTATATGAATACTATTCAATATACTAACATTTATTACGCTATTATTACAGTATGTTAATCGTTTCGTTTATGGTTTCCAGCAGTATCTCCGCAAGGCTGTTTTGTTGTAAAGTTGGGCGGCTGGCTACGAAATGCAAATAGAGCAATATCACGAAACTAAAAGTTACGATTGAAGTTTGCGAAGATTGCATCTTTACGATTCGCTACAATGTACCGACCGTACATGAAAGTTGTTTGTGCTATAGTAATATTTATGTTCGTTTTGTATGCTACAAATAATACACTTAATTTATTTAATAATTCGGCGATTTAGAGAACAAATAAATGTCACTTCGAGAACTAATTAGGGTTCATCAAATTGGATTGATAGTACTATATTTTTAATTACGAAATAAAATAAAATTGTATACTCGTAATGTATGTGTTAAGTGTTTTTATAAAACTTCGTGTAACGTTCGTTATAATGAATGATAAAATTATCAGTGATAAAGCGGATTGTTAATAATTATTTCTTACATACATATGATTAAATTTTGCTTACGTATAAAACAAATGGGAAAACACAACAGAACAATCGCAGCTTAAAAGCTTAATACCACAACCTCAATAAAAAGATAAAAAGCAATGAACAAAATGCGTTCCTTTTCCGAAATCTGTAGCCACATTGCTATAAATTCGACACTGTTTTTTTTCCTTTTATTGGTGTATTATTTACCTTTTTAACGACCTAATTTCCTTATTCATAGATAAATCTAATGCGATAATTTTTGATGTTTTACCAATCTACGCCATATTGATTTTTTGAAGGGTTGAGTTCCGCGTTAATACTTTTTTAACGAGCAGTATTAAACGGTAATAAAATATACTATATAGAAGAAATAATATTCTCATCTTATATTCACTGCACGAATTTTACAATTTACAAAACTCAGACCGTCAAAACGTACTTACATTACAGATCTCTTAATGTGGAATTGAATGCGCGTTAAACTAAAAAACAGCGGTTCTTGTGTCACGCGTCACCATCGACCGATGTACGAGTATCCACAACTAGAAAAATAAAACCATAAATACGCGCAGACGTCGGACGAAAACGCGTGCCATCCATCGCCATCAATTCTAACTCTTTATGCCGTTAATTGGCGTATTTTTGTCCATGGCTCTTCCAAATGGCTCTATCCATGGGGTGGATGTGTGAGGGGTGGGCTTCGAGGGTAGATCGCCAATAACTCGGCCCATTGTTTGTTGGCGGCTGACTTAATAAGTTCGCCAAATTTATTATGATTTGTATCCTCCCTTGTCGTCTTATTACGAGGCTTTAAACATAATCAAGACGAACAATGTACTACGATTTATATATTATGTTTCGTCGTATATAAGATGCATGTTATGTGATCATCTCACAGTAATAATAACAAGATTACTGCTAAGTATGGATAGATAGGTAGCTTTCCAACGCCCACGACCTAGGTATGACCTAGTGGTTGCGTTCAAATATAATACTAGTGGCCTCTTTGCTTAATGTGACTTGTACATTTTTTATGCAATTTTTTTATTCGATTTGGTTATTTATATTTTGTTTTAAAACTGCATTCATAATGAACCACTGTAAAATTCGGTTCTATGAACTCCTATGCTAATTCTAAGAGTTAGTTTCAAGAGAAATTCGTACAGTTTCGCATATACTCCTATACGTGTTTTATGCTTTACTACGAATTCTAGGAACGTATTCCTAGAATCGCGCATTAGTCGCTTAGCGAGCTGCCACTCAATGGAAAAAGTTTAACATCATTTTATATTACGCACACAGGTAACGTAGGCGTATTAAATGGCTGTGGGACATATTTTGATTTGTGTTGAAGTAACAGTGATGACGATATACAGGAGATCCATTTTTTTGCCTAACAGTTTTTGGAGAGAAGAACAAAAAAACCTTTAACTGTTATTTATGATGCCCAATTTTTCCCGATCTTCTATAGAATGTCGAAAGGCGGTGAAAACCCATGAACTACAAAATGCAAGTATATACGTGTATATGACAAATATTTAATCAAAAAATAAATAAAAAAATATTTAATAAAAATCAAATCAATTCGTGATTCCCTATGAATATAATGATGCAAGAACAATGAAGTAAATCTATAGGATGGGAAAAATCCATAAATTAAAATTATAACGAAAATAGTGTTAAGATTCATAGAAATAAATCTATTTGATATTCAGTGTTTATAAGTCACGGTCGTTAATTCTATGCCAAATTACACTCGTATATCATCTTGTGAATAGTTAAAATCGAATAATCACAATTAAGTAGAGCTTAATAAATAATTAAGTAGAGCTACGATTTATTTAAGAGAGCTACTCGGATAATGCTTACTGGCTTAAATCTGGCCTGCGAAACTCTTATAATAACTAGACATCATTTTAAGCCGATATAAACAAAGATTCGTGAATACAACTAGACTTCGATTAAATAACTATTCTATGAAAGCATTATACAAAACTCCTATGCTATTATAAATGATAAAACCTTTATCAATAAAATTCATTCAGTTACAATATCCGGTTCATTAGCTGTTTAAACGGGAACGAACACAAAAAGAGCTGGCTTTATATCTTAAAGTAATTAACAATTACTCTGTTATACTCCAGCGTAATGAAGATAATTTGCTAGTATACAGAGACGCAGCGGGCGAGATGTCTCGAGCTAATTGAATTTCACAACATCGGGAAATAACTACAACTGCTTGCGACTACTGAGCAACTCTTTCCCGGAATCAAGAACTCACTTCAAGTCTGATTACGATTTTAATTTAACCCACAATACACTGATTCTTTCGAGGGTAATCACTCGGCTTTTTACACGTTAAACAGTTTGTCGTTGGTATCTTCTATTTTGAATTATGTTTATCTTTCTATCAATTAACTCAACGCACTTATTTGTGTGTAATTGGTGATCTAAACATCAAAATCGTAAGCAGATACATCTATACTGAACTAATTTACAACACAAGACCTAACATACAATCAGGTTCCAAACATATTTACCCAAACGTCGAATTATTCAAAGCTTATACGCCGACTTTATTTCCAGCAAACGCTTACAAATCTTTGTAAACAAGTCTGAAAAAGGAAGCATGATACGTATATTACACAAACGGATGTATGATAGCATATTCACGTCCAGAATAGAACAGTGGCAATAAAGACAGAAAGCAATCGCTCGCCTCCGCTCGGCACAATGTGCGCGACTCCATTCGCACTGTGGCCCGTTCACCGAAGAACGGGTGCAATTTCCCGCGTTCCGTATCGCGAGCGTCGTACAAAAATTGCTTTTCTGAACGCGAAAATATAGAGAAAAAAAACCCGCGCCACCATGCAAATTTTTGTAAAGTCATTCGGAGGCGTGCGTTTGTATTTCTCGGGTAAGGGTAAGAGGGTAAAGAAGGCGAACAATTGTCGTCGCGGGGAATTCCTTTATTTTGTTAGAGGGATATTGCGCGTCGGGTGCAGGCGCGGCTCCCGATAGCTCGTTGTTTACCGGCGACCGGCAATACCGTGCACCCGCATCGCCTCGCTCAATGCACTGTCACCGAGACGGCCTCTGATTACAGAACCATCGAATTAACTTCCCGCTCCCCATTATTCAATCGAACGGCTCCATTGACAGATTCCTTGCTCTCTGCTCGTATTTACGTAAAGTTATTTTTCCGAGGCGACGCCGCCCGCGGTCAAGGCCGCACATGATCGTAAATACAAATAAATAGGATTCCGTCTGTATCTTATTGGTCGATTCTTATCATATTTTATGCTTTCGTAAACTAGGACCAAACGTCGCCATAATTGGGCTATTCGTTTTATGTTTCTTCGTTAGCTCGGATCCGCTTACAAGCATTTTGTTTTCGAATTTTCGAAATGAACACGCATTTAGACTATTGATTTTACGAAAAGTTTACTAAATCTTATGATAAATGCTTAGTAATTTTGAAATAATAATTTAGTGTTAGCTTGTTCTTGTTATCTTTTCTCTGAAACATATAGTAAAGGTATGGGAATTTGCACACAGATGAGACACACACAGTATAGGAAAGGAAAAAGTACATAAGTGGCCTTTTATCCTAAAACAACTTTACTTGATAATTATTACTAGGTGCTTGAATTGATAAAGATTTAAGTAATAAATCCGAGTGGGCCTATTATTTTTAATCAAAGTATAAAAATGGCTTTCGACCTTACTCCGAGGCAAATCCGAGGCAAAGATAAAGAATGATGGATACGGCCTCAAAGAATGAAAAATAAAATTTATCATGGTATGATTAGTTGCAAATTGTAGGCATTCATACAAAACAATAATAAATATAATTATGCTATTATCTTTGTATGAGATAATAAACCTAAAACCTTGTAAGCATTGTGGTATAATATTCTAATATTATTATGCCTCCTATAATGATGTAATATTTTACAGCAAGTTCGATCACAAACCTAATCATGTATTTCCCTCCATCTACTTATACATATTACAGATAACTGGCAAAAAAATATTTCAACAAAAGCTTAAGTAATATAATTCATTGTGTAACTAAATTATTGTGTAGATATTTTTCCATGCGATATCGATTCAAAGAATATAAAATAATTGTTATTAAATTCTTAATTCCCTTAATTTCCCAATAATGATCAATAATGATTTTATACGCAGAATGCGAGGGATAAAATTCTCTTCCAACTAAATAAGCTATCTGTAAAATCTTGCTTTCAGGTTACGTAGCCGCCTTGTGCCGAGAGATAATTTGCGAAAAGGTAAGTCGGGAGCTAAAGCCTCCAACTGTCATACATTTTGCGGGACTTTTCCGCATTGGCACGCAAAGCCCCATTTTGTAAATTATGACAATCGCCCCGAAAATAATCTAATAAACCCGCATTTCCAACGCAAGACATACTCGTATATATTTGAGTAGGAAACATTTAAATCATATAAAAAGACTTGCTTTCTACACAATAATGTGTATAAAAATAACATCGGCAAGTTCTTAACAGATTTAAATTTAATTGATGTCACTTCAATATAAATAATATAAAGAAAAAAAAACTTAATATGCATATGTACGTGGAATAATTTATTTTTTAAAGTGAACACACTTTAATCATTATTTAAACAGTAGGTATTAAGTGATCAATATTACTACTTATTCCTGTGAATTTATATTTTTTAAATAAAAAAGTGTGTATAGGATAAAATGATATATTTTGCAATATAAAAACTGGAGCTGATATATTAATAAAAAATAAGTCCCTCTTTTAGTTTTTATGAAAATTGTCAACCTGATCTTAAACGTCTATTTGTATTCACGAGCAATGAGATCTTCGTAACTATGGATTCTCGATACATTATCATCTTGTCTGATAATAGCACTTTCCATCGGTCCAGGTACAACGTCAGAATATGTAAATTCTTCCATTTACTGGAATAAGATCTATGGTAAAAATGCTATGATAGATTCATAAAGAAAAGTAATAAAAATACGCAATGAAATTCAGTCAGAAGCCATTCATATAGAACTACAATAAAACAATACAAAAAAATTTAATCAGAAGCATGTGCTGCCCTATATTAGCTGAATTAGTTATTTTTGCGTATATATATTTCGTACATTGCACTACTTAAGAAAGTATCGTTAAAGCAATAAAACTACGAAATGGTTTGGAAAATGTTGGCAGATATATTAACGGAGTAGAATTTCCATCTTAAAAATGGGCATATTCGGTCGTTCGCGATTCTCATCGAGGCTCATCTTTATCGACTATTGTAGCCACTACTCATTCCGTGGTCTCCAATATTTGCAAGAACTGCTCAAGTATAATATCTTTACGCATACGCCCACTACTACTTGCTAATAAATATAGAAGTTTACCTTTTCTTTAAACACAGCATTATTGTTTTGCATTTTCTAATATTAATAAATGTATTTTTTCCTAATTTTACCTTATTATTATATATAGGTTGTATTTATTATTAAGCCACTTTAAAATTTTTGTGGACAGACGATCCAATACATTGATGAAACCATGACCATAAACCAATTAAAAACAAAAGTAAAAGCACAATATGAATCTTTCAAAAAATCGCTCATAGACACAAAATTTTAACCTCACCACATTATATTATATTCAATCCGCAATAATAATACGCAATTCATTAATTTCTCCGATATTCCGCGGTTAAGGCAACAGAACCGCGAATGAGGTTGGAACATTTAAAAAAAGAATGCAAGCTCCAAACTTAAAAGGCCATTTCGCGGAGTTTACAAATCTCATCGAGCTCATTGCTTTCACTCATCTTTGTGTAGCGGAATAGCTTAATAACACGCCACGGCTCATCCTGATTTATACGGACTCGTTATAATTGTTCGCTCCGTTGCCTCGGCTCTGCTCGCTGTTGCAATTCGTGCTTCGTGCAACCGATCCGGGAATGGATTTATTCTTTGGCAATTTGCTACTGAATTTCTTGTCATATAGTACATAGTTTATTTTTATGTTCGACAGTAACAATCGGGTTGTACAACATCATGGAAATCTCTAAGTTTAATTTTAAATGGATTTACCTGCATTTAATGCTTTTTAAAATATCAGTTTTCCGATAAAAACGTACACCTATATTTTAAAGGTATATTTAACATTGTAAGCATAATTAAAAGTTTTGAAAAGATTTGTCTGCCGATACTAGACTTGTCTGAAAATAAACCCCGAATGCTATTAGCCTTAACCAGAATAGACGATGGTTTTTTTAATAAAAAGTTTACTTAGCCGTACATTAAACAAAGCCGTATAGCAAACGTTAACATCTTGCGTGCGTACCGCAACCGTGTATGGATCTACGCTCCTCGGATCCGAGCTAATATTTGTACAAGAAACAAACACTTTTCTACGTCGAGAGTAAGTGAGTGGCATCTTAGACCAGCCGTCTTATATCTTGACTTCGAGTAGAATTGACCTAATTAAATAGAAACAGATACACAACCCTTCACTCCCGGTTATTTCGATAGCGTGGTAAGTGGAAGAGAATAGCTGAAGCAATCAGAGCTATTAACTAACTTTATACATTATTGGATTACTATTATTGTTATAAAATAGTCTCGATAGTACATCTGTTGTAGAGCATTACAGGAGGGAAAATCTACGTCATCTTGTAATGAGAAGTTCATTTACGAGATTGCTTCCGTTGCTTGCTTTAAAGAACGGGTTAAGCTGTCGATCAGGGTTGTCAATAGATTGCACCGATTCTTAATCACTTTGAAAACATCCGGCAGTCTAGTTATCAGTATCTTGCAAATGTATCTTTAAAATGTATCCTTTAGTGGAGATTGTACTGTAGAGCAGAAAAAAATGGGTTCAGTTAGCTAACTAGCCAGTGCTAAGTCTTACATATGTAAGTATATGCCTTAATAATAATGTAATAAATCAAAGTAATGACCATGCAAAGGCTAATGCATACAAGTTCTAGCATGATCGAATGAAAAAAAAACATTTTACATTAAAAAAAAATAGGATGCCGTAGACATTTCAATTGCAACGAAACAGCTTCTAACCAAAATAATGTTGCTTGTTATAAATATTCTGAGTGTTGCAAAACATGCGATGATTCACTCCGAACTAAATCGGTTCACTATTTTAAGATGTCCTTCGTATGATTTCAGACGCCCATTAACGTGGTAAAATTACATGATTCTAAGCCAGAAACTATTCCGATATTAAAACCACTTTGTAATATCTATGCGGGTGATAAAATTATAAATTCGAAGGTAAAATTTTGTTATATTTTCGGTAGGGTTCCATCAGGTGGATTAAATTCCAGTTTACTTCTGTTGCGGAAAAATCTCAGAGGCGTGGAGTGTGAGCGAATAATATAACCGATCGTGACCTAAATTACGTTCGAATAGTCTTACGTCGGTAGGCTTCGGTACTAACATCTGTCTCTTACTTATTAACCACTCGTTGTAGGTAAGAAGACGGATCGTTGTGGAGTATGGATGTGGATTCTGAACATAAAATTATCAAAGAAGTAGATACGCTGCATTATATTGGACATTACCACCGCAATACTCGGATTATGTTGTAAGCTCACTTGAGCGTTATTTTGCTCACTTAACTGTTATTTCTAATAAACCACGTATGTTGCGTTTTGCAAATATCAAATACGTTGAATTACCAAATGTTGCACATAAAGGTAAAAAACACCGATCGAATTTGTATGAATACCGAATTTTTTGACTTAATTGTGAAAAAATAACTCTGAAATACGAATAGCATAACCTCTATAAATGCATTAACTTGTGAAAGCATTATTCGCTTACATTTCCATGGATTTTTCGCGATCATAAACCTACCACATTCACTCATGCACATTCCAGTGTTAATCGGTAACACGGGCACTTTTACACCGAATGCTAAAAACGCGGTTTTTTATAAAAATCCCATGAGTTAATTAGTTTCGAATATTTGTGGTGAAAAATGCACAGGTTTTAAAAACGTGTACACATTTACTAAAGTAAGTACTACTGTTCAGTCCGTGAAGTGACTTGTAAAATTTATTCGATTCGATGTAGAGAACAAATTATTTACACAAATCACTGTGTCGATACTGAAAATTCAAAGACTAAACATTCAAAAGCTGATCATTATAATACGAGTAAGACTCCATTGCGCTTAGAACAGGACACAGTTAAACACGTCGACGTTAACTGGCTTATTAAACTCTGGCGTTTTCGCAACAATGGCCAGACCGTAAACCGACTTACTGTATAACAACCCCTCGTAATTACGAGCCTCGTACAATGCAATCAATCGTTGTTCTATTTGAGTTATCTTAGAAATAAAAAACAAGCAAACAATCGGGGGTTTGGATTTCGCGAACGCAAAGTTTGAAGGTAAGGCGGGCGACCGTCTCGGTAATAGAGAAGAAAAATACGTTAATGTACCCTCGGATCCCAAAGACAAATAAAGCGAAGCGGACCCGGACGAAATAAAAACGAGGCACTGAGATAAATAACAATGATCTTGCGGAACGTCTGCGTGTACCGTTTCGCGTGTCACGATTAGTTCTTTCGTGTTACCAACCCGGTGTACGTCAAACAAATTTTGCATACGTAACGAATGAAACGAGCTGGCCAACAGTTATTTAAAAATATATCGTTATTTGAATTTTGATATTTTCACACGAGAAATGTAATGCATATATAATTATTGTAAACGTTGTAAATGTTGCATTTAGGAATATTTTTGTTTCGAATGTAATTCTGTTTGTGAGTCTTTTCTTGAGGGCGAGGAGTATAATTGTATGTATTATTAACTTAGTAAATAAGGAGTATACCGTTATTAGATATTATAACATTCCTTACTTGCCAGTGCCAGTAGGCAGTAGCGATCAGATACACAGTTAAACATAGATTTTTAATTTTAAAATATGAACCTTACATATGTAACTGAATGCATAATATTTTTACAGATTGTTTATTTTTCTAGTATATATCCTTAC
>DWGW01001420.1:0-11399 GCA_018247775.1 Udranomia orcinus
GCCAGTCAACCTTAGGGCAATACGAGAACAATGAAAAAATTAAAAATGAGAAATAAATTCTTAATTTTCTTCACAAGGTAGTTTACGTTCGTTGCGGTAGAAAGAGTATTCGATGTATTGACAAACGGCAGTATTAAAGAAAAACTTAAATAAAAAGCAGCTAAAAATCAATTAAAGAATAGCACACGATGAGATTTAAATAACAAGATATGATAATTTAAAAAAATTGATATTATTTTTATTTCTTAGCTCTCCCATAAGTATTGTATGAGATTTAGCAATGACTAGAATAATATCAGATAAGTATACAGTATTTAGTATATAATAAGCATACTGTGTGTGGTAAGTCCATTGAGTAGTACCCAGTTTTTGTTGCAATTACTGCATTGGTGTTGTGGTTTTGAGATTGTGTGTATTGTCTTAAAATTGGGTAATCAATACTTACCAAGTATTGATTACCATTGTCATGACATACCAAGTAAGTCTTCATAGGTGTCACCAGACGGATGCAAGGAGTAGAAATAGTCCCAAATCTGCGATAGTTAACGGAGCTTTTAAATTTCCCACGATTTTGGTTTGCGAGGTTTGCGAGGAATTCAGTAATTGCTACCCAAAAATCGTAGCGAGGTCACGAAAAAGATATGGAAGAGTATTGATGGATTCTACTGACAGTGTATAATTGTTACTAACATGATTACCTAAATTAAATGATTTTTAAATTATTTATTCATTAGTGTTTTGTGAAAATTAAAAAAAACCAAACAGTTTGAATGGAGCATTAAGTTTGCCTATTTGTATATATGGTTCGAAAAAGCTTAAACAAATAAATGTACAAGTATACTTATTTTAAGATACATATGCATTAATATATGTTAAAATAAGTATTTTTTGTACATTGTACTGTGGTTAAAATAAGTAATTTTTGTACATTGTATTGTACATTGTACTGTAGGTGTGTGTACAGCTAAATATATTTATTAAGTGGGTAGTGGTGATTTGTAATACAAATTTTAATTGTTTGTCGAAATCTTCGCTATATAACAGGATTCACCAATCATAAATATGTGAAACAATCGGTGTATATTTACGTCAAATAATCAAAAATATCAACATTGAAACAACAAAAATGATGCAGACTTCATTAAAAAAACAAGATACGATCACTCGAAAATTTCCAATTCGAAATCTCTCATTAGTTACGCGAATTTTTCGTACACTTAACGCACACACGCATTCATATGCAAACGTCACACACACACACACAGCGAGTTTTACGTAGCGTCCCTACTAATTTATCCGTTCTTTCGCTTTCATTATAATTATTATTCTTGGCAATTTATTTTCGCACACGAGGGGGCAGAGGAGGTTGGGGAGAGGGTGGCAACTTCTTACAAAATCCCGTTTTTCGGCAGAACTTAGCGCACCCTTTCTTGGACCTTTTTGTTTTTCATTACATTAACTTTTGAGTCGGGGTAATGTGTTGCGCGTGTGTGGGTGCAATTTGCGCTTGTAATGACGACTCGCCTTGTTTTGTTTTGTTTTGTTATTGTGTATTGATTGGGCAAGATGCTTAAGTTCGCTGTTCAATTATATAACAACATGATTATGAATTATTGCCTTGAATTGTGTGTACTAATTAACAATTGTTTTAGTACTGTTCATAACTTTATCCTTTCCACAATCGAATTCTTTTTGTGGGAGCAAGGAAGTATCGGCTGCCAGAATGATATCAAAATGCCCGTTTTCACGAACACTATGTGTAAATAACTTAAAAATTAGAAGTTTTCCACAGCATATCGGTTATTAATTTAATAACCGATATGCTGAGTTAATTTTGAGCTTTACTAACCTAAATTTTACGAGTTACCTAGCGCAAATGTCAGTCTCTAAGAACACAAACCGATGGGGAAAATTATAAAGAAATTTCGATTAGGAATGTCTCATTATTAGTAATAAATGCTTCTTAAATAATTACATGTAATACATTTTCAACAGTTTTAAAAACCATAGATATATTTACAAGTGTACTAGGATTCATTGTATGATAACAGGTTTTAACGCAATACTTTTATTAGATAAACTTTCTAATAAAGAGTACAACGTTCTTCATCAACTTGAACTTAGCAAGTTCACCTGTCGCGACCCACGACATTTTCAATGCATAACACCTCAACTGCCATCCCGACGTCTCTACAGTTTTGCACAAAACTTTAAAGTACACAATTTACAGCGCTCCTAAAACGTCCACATGCACGGCGAACGACGGAGAACTTCCACAAAACAAAAGCGATTACGACAGACTTCGACTACTCGAAAACAAAACGCAATTTTCTCTTAAGAAAATGAGGGAACTCTTTCTCCCCATTGAAAAATCATCAACACCCACCGCGTATGTACCCGCCACCGCCACCCTTTAGGGGGAAGATCTACGCCGCCGACTTGCGTACGCTTTAATTAAAAATAAAACATAAGAACGATGTAACTGGATGAGCCGAGGAGCGAAGGAAAAATGAAAGAGAAAGCCGTCCACCCCCTCCTTTGGAATGGGCGCCTCAGAGGGGGGGAGTGCTAACCGCGTAGAAGTCAGTTGCGGAGAGACCGCCAGGGGGAGCGGACCTCCCTCGCATGCTGTGTCACAACGGAATGACATCACTTTTCTTGTCGCTAATGAAGAGAACGTCTTGCATGGGTTAGTTAAAAAAATGGCCGTTAGTTAAAAAAATCTTGGAAACATATGTTCATGGAGGTTCTTGCTAATAAATTTGCTATAACTTTTTATTCAAGTTTCTAGACTTTAATCAACTTTTTCATACCAAAACTAAGCTTATATGTAATTATTATAAACTAGCAACGTCCAAAACAAGAGATGGCATAAAACATAGATGTAAAAACTTAACCGAACACAAATAAGTACGAGAATGCAAATCAAAAGAGAATCATACATTAAAGCGAAAAGTCAACAAACGTCTCAAGGAAACAAAACGTCCCGCAGTCTAGACGTTTTAATTTTCCTATCTTACGTCTCGGCATCGACAGATCAGACTCTTTTCATTAGTCTCCCGCACATGTGGAAGGAAATCTTTGATGTCGACATCGTTAGTGACGGCAGATAAGAGTATTACGAACAAGGATATTCAATGCATTGGGTTTCTTTGAATGAAATGAATATGGTGACTTAACTGGAAATATTTTATGCAATTCGAAATTGAAAAATGTCGAGAGTTCGTTAGTATGGAGTTGAATAAAATGTTATTCTCGGTCCTTAGAATCATTCTAACGGTCATAACAAATGAATATACTGCAATATTTACGAAAAAATAGTTTTAGGTCAATTTAGGCTTAGATCCAAATTCAGACTAGTTAAGTTTAGGTCAAGTTGCAAGGTAAATTTAAGTTGAAAATTCATTCGATATTTCGAATGATGTTGATAATGATAAAAGTGCATATTAATCCAAAATTAAACTTTGGCTGGCTTGTTTAATTTAGAATATGTACTATTTGATTAGACTTTGTAATCAAACAGTCGATCGTGAATCATCAATCTTCTATTAACACACGAACGAGCTACAAAAAAACAAACAAATGATAATCTTTATTCAAAAGTAAATATTCCATCATAAACCGCAAATCGCTAATCCAGTTCCAATAAATTGACTGCGAAAACATTCATAAAAGCTTCAGCGGAACGAGATTGGATGTGAAAACAGAATCAACAAATGAACGTTCAAATAAAACCAGATGTACACGCGACGGGCATACACTCATACTTATTCAAACCTAACCTGGTTGAGGCTCGCTCATTCAATTTTCTAACCCATTTACGTCTCAGACGAACTGCTTGCGCTCAAAAAAAGGAGCACAATTTATTCCTCGACATTCCCAACCGTGGATTTTTCACGATATAATTTCATAAGCAGCCGGCAATGCGTGTGTTCGTTTTGCCCCGTTTTCCCCTTTTGAATTGATTAGCTCGGGTTCATATTGAGTTGTGAATGCCCCGAGATATGGTGTAGTTTTTTTGGCGAACCACTTGCCTGATTTTCGCTAATGGATACGAATTAGGATTTATTAGTTCCGTGCCCGCTTCGTTCTGCTTCGGAATGACTTATTGAGGTTTTAAACGTGTTCACGATTAGATGCATGTTCTTCGTTATGAATAGATATTAAAATTATAATATGACAACGATATATTGTGGCTATAATATTAACATAAGAATGTTCCGGTAATTTCTAATTGGTATATTTTTGTGATACTTAAGATTCTGGAATGATACTATTAAGTAGTAGTAAAAGATAAGAAGTAGTAGTTAAGAAGGTAGAAAATCAAGATTTAAATTTAATGTGGACATCTATAAATGAAATTGTCGGTTTTTAACTTTAATTAAATAAAAAAAAAGTTTAATTAGATAACTTAATTTTAGTATGTTTATTTGTGCGTGTTGAATTTATTAAAATTTTAAATAGTAATTGACAAAAAATTGAGGTATTGCCTAAAATTAACTCTCCCTTACATTGAACGTTGCAACTTGTATGGGCACATTTAAATTTAAGAAAAATTAAAATCCTCTGCGCCTCGAGAAAATATATTATTCATGGCATTATATACGCCTTCGTGAGGGGGCCGTATTAAGTTTAGCTAGGTCTGCTTAATGATCCAATTCCTGTCATGTTCAGGAAAGGGTTTACCCCCTAAAAAACTTGAAACAAACGCCGCAAAAACCGAAGACGTTCTATCCCCACGGGGTGGCAGGGCGAACCACCCTTAAGGAGGCAGCGTGAATAATTATAAAAGAAATAAGATAGACATTGACTACGCCGTCAGTCCGTAGATGAATAATAATGGATTTTTGTTTACGTGTGTTGCCGCCTTTATGGCGGTTGTAAGTTTTTACGGCCGCGAATATTGTTGCGAATAAACAGACTATTTATCGTTCGGTTTTAATATGCTTACTTTGTGTAACGGATTGCTTGTTTCATTTTTGTATCTTAAAGTCATAGATTAAGTATGTATTCATAGTTTTTTTTACGGTTTAAAAGTTATGTTTTCCGTCACTTTTTGAAAACTTTCGTAATCTATGACAAGGTCTGCTAATACAAGATTGGTCTAAAGCGTTTGGTAGATGGCAGTAGGTCATATTTTAGACAGATTGGTCAAAGCTTTTTCATGATATTAATTAATTGATTAAATAATCCATCTAAAATGTATCAATTCTTATTAAGTCATCAAGATATCTCACCATATTCTTATATTTCAATCGTATATTGAAGTAAATATTGTCATTTTGTTAAACAAAAGACAACTAACGACGAAATAAATCCAGTAGGTACATTATTTTAATTGACTGTACACCCAATATTCACAGAGAAACCTTACGAAAACCAATATACTTATCCACTTTTTTTCACCTCTAATAACTTTACTGCCGCACTGCATCTCAGCATAATTTGCAGAGGTAAGAAAATCGAGCGAATTGTCGCCAACATCCTCGCCGAGGTGCATATAACCATCGGCTAACAGTTTTACACGTAATCAATTTACGCTCCGCTCTTCGCCCTCTTGAAGACGTACGGATAAGCGTGGTTGCACACTGGTTGAGCGAGAAACGTGTGACAAAAACTTCCCTTTTAGATAAACTACTTTTGGAGTCTGTGCGCTTAATCTTTTTATCTATTTTCACATTAAGTTATATAGAATCACAGTTTTATGTATGTTTTATAGGGTTTCGCGTTGGATCTCTAATTGTTTAAGGTAAACAAATTATTCATTATTCATAAATAAATAAATATTGGCAATACAAATTAGGTTCTTGAAAGTATAATCATCTTTCTAATTGAGAATTTACTAAGTTGCAATACTTAAGTATATTGCAAGCAATAAATGGTTGGTCTACTTATTTTTCGCAATTCAATGTACAGTACATTGAATACTGCATCTGCATCTTATAATTTACTTAATTGCACACCTATACAGTAATGTTTTAATTTTTTTCTTATCAATCATTCTGTCCACGAAACAGATAAGCCGACCTGTTCCAGATGGGTCAGCATCAAATCGTATTTGTGCCGGTTAATTTACTTCACTAGTTCCGTGACTTCGTCCTATATTGGCGGGATGGACACCGTCAGGTTTTAGTGAGGGTATATGTGGGGATGTCCTGACGTTAAAAAAAATATATATATCCGTTCTATCCTATTAGTTCTATTAATAAATTCAATATAGTTCACGTATAGAGATTCATTTTATCAGAGGATCGATGGTGAGTCTAATCTAAAGTCGGTTGCAGATTTATAATTTCACCGCGAAAACTTATGCAAACTATAGTTTATTATTCAAACATTTTCTTGTATGAATAAATAGATTAGGTGGTTCTACCGCTACAAGAAAGATACAAATAATTCGTTTACATTCAAAAATTTTTGTTTAAAATATTAAATATACCTGTGTATGCACAGGTTTATTTTTTATCTATTCAAAGAGTTATAAAAAATGATTTAAAGTATTTCGTAAAATATAATATTGATAAAGTACGTTAATTATCATCTGTATATACCTCTAGATTCCTCAACTAAAAGTTTATTTTGAACAGTTTTTCATTACATCCTAATATACGTTCCTTATTATACGTACCAAGGTCGGTACATTCCCTTCTCTATGCATATAATACGCGAAGCATATACTTGACAGTGTGTGGCTGTCAATTATTCAGAGCGAACAATGTGTGTGGCTTGTCAAAAAAATATATTCCATTGAGTGAAAATAAACGTATCTTCGCAGGAGAATGAGCATCCATGAAACGAAAATGATGGCCCTGTCAAACAAACCCACCACGTCGCGAACATTAAATACTGGAGTTTTGAAAAGTGTAATTTGATTTTTTATATCGACAACTATTGCTTATGGATATAGTCATATGCCTAAAGAGAAATCATTTTAAATGTGCACATACATAGTTTCGCAGTTTCTGCCCATTTGCAGTGGAATGTTTTGCACGTAGAATGGGTAATCGCTGTGTCAAGATTAAGTCATTAGTGGGCTGCATTTGATAATCATTACAATATTTAATTATTATATTTGTAAACATTGAATAAACACAGAATTGGCAAACCTTACAGGGTCTGCGTAATGAGTACTAATATTGAAAACACTTACTGAAACATAAACCTGACAAAGAATATTCAATACATCGATATGACATTAACATAAACATAAATATTAATAATAAAATTAATTCATCATTTATAAGTAATAAATCAAGTTATGTCACGTTAACATAACAGCGAAGAACATGCCTATTGGTCGGGCACAAAAACTCCATCACACGAGATATACGTACGAGTCGGAGTGTGAATCCCCATTAAAGCGTCTATGGGTTCGCCATTAAATAAACATCTCTGGCTTCCCCGCTAGTTATTAGCGCAGCCCCCCCATCCACTTCAGGCACGCTGATACGGCACGGAGCGGATGCGAGGGCGAAATCAATTTCATTTTTCGACACGTGCTTTAATGTTATGGCGATTGAAACCGCAGAGTACCGCTGTTTGCGCCGTAAATCCGCTCACCTGCGGTAATGATTGTTTTACGTTATTTTCTGCTTAGAGTACCTACTGTTATAGGCTTGTTTGACGGTTATCTCCTGTCTGGTGAAATGTGGCTTAATATGTTACGCGCTTTCTGTAAAGGACAATTGACGAGTATAACCTTTTTAATCTGTCAGGATTTTAAACGTTATTTGTTATGTCAATAGGTGGTAAATATGTTTTCTATATATGATCTCAAGAACAAGTAACAAGTTGGTTCATAACAAATCAAATATTGAACTATGTATCTGTCTCTTAACAGGATTAAATTATTAACATAACGAAAACTTAGCATTATTTCATCTAAAATCCTAAGACAATATCTTTCCAAATACAGCGATTACATAAAGGTATGTAATATAGTACAATATAACAGGTACAAAATAGTAATATAGTACAAAAGGTAACTTCAACTTCATGTATTCAAAAATTAATTTATTTTTAGTAATCTCGCGTGACAAATACAAATTATTTTAGGTAAATTGCTGTGCAAATAGCGAACGATAAGTAAATTAATGTTAGTTTTATTAACACGTTGTTAATCCGATGTTATTTCAGTAATTAATATTGTAATTGCAAATTAGAAGGGCAAATGAAATCCACTAATTGCTATTAATCCTTTTCAGACACTATAATATGAGATTATCGCAAATTCAAACAATGTTTGGGTAAATACCTAACAATAATTTAATAATTATAATTAACGTATACTTATACATTCTACGTACATTAAATATTTATGCAAACGAATGTCAAGGCGTATATAGTATAGGATTAGGTTGGATGCCTATCTGCTATTCGGATACAACCGGAAGCGTTAGAAATCACAAACATTTATTTAAAAAAATGAATGTAATGTAGAAATAAATTAACAATATTAAATTGTTTATTGTATTAGTTTTTTCCGGATATTACTACGTCCAAATATCACAAATGCATGTACCGTAAAGTACCGTACCCGTACCGTACCGCACCGCACCGTACCGTTGTGTAACGTACAAAAACAAAAACTTTAAATCCAACGAATGATAAAATTATTCCGTTAAAATTCGGTAGTGCAACGAGCTTTTCCGATACGCTACACTATTTCTCAACTCGCCGATTTCCAGGGAGATGCCTGTAATCCGTACTGATATCCCAGTTTTCGTTCAAAGTCCACTCGCTTCGTGTCATTACAGGAAAGGAGACTGATATACACATCGAACAAATGCGCTTTACAGCGTACGGAATAACTCTAGCGCTTATCGCGTCGGTATAGGATCCGGAATCGCGTGTAACGGGCCCGCGTCCTGGCAAAGAAATTGGTTTCTTTGTACCATGTTTTACTGCGATTGATTCCATCCGCAAGACGGACGGGCCGCCACAGCGCAAACACTACAGTAGGATCGAATGAGCTTGCGAGAAATTTAACACAAAAGTATTTATTTTAAGGCATAGATTTGTCCTTATAATTTTTGTAACGAGTTTCTACTTATTTTTAATCTTTGCAATTTTACTACATCACAAATACTTGTAACTAAAAAAGTGTATCCAAGTTTTATAGAATTCACTATCTATTTAAATTGAATAGATAGAACTTTAACAAAAGAAATAATTATACTTACAATAATAAAATATACCTACTCCTTAAAAGCAAAACATGACTTAATGATTCATAAAACGTTGGTCTTATAATAAATAGCTGTTTTCCTATCGGTTTTTGATCTGTTTATTTATTTTTATTTCAATAGGAAAATTGAATCACAGAACAAGAAACTGCTGTCCAGAATTCACTCATTACCTACTGTTTTACTTGAACTGTGGTCAAGGGCCATGAGCGAGTGGCCTGCACTTATCTAATTTTATTGTCACTCGTCGACGTCGAACCCTCTGCGGCGGAACCGTTAAGAAAACTAGAAAATTCCTTCCTCCCCCACGGACATTTTTATCTTAAAAAGGATATCTTTATTCTCAAGCAGTTAAACTCAATTTGACATCACTGGTTAGATAAATGGGAGGCCTCGAATGAAGGCACTTTGTGCGCAATGTGTGCTTTTGTTAAGAACGGCCCTCAAGTTACATACGTAGTCAAATTATGTGAGCAGTAGGTACATGGGATAATTGCTTAAGCACCAAAACTAACATTTTAAGTGCTATGGAGTCTCCACAGAAGAATGACTCCACAATGTTGTGGTAAAAGATTGATGTCTGATCAATGTTTTCTAATAAATCTGAGCTGATTCTAGTTCCAAGGTCCAGAATTCAAAATACACACAATCTATACATACGGCGTAATTACTTGCAATATTATTCATTTGTGCACTCGCTCCCTTAACTTACCAAACCACAGAAAAAATTAATATCGGCGTAAGTTGACTCACTTAGCCGGATTCGCGTTTTCGGGCGATATTTTAAGGAACCTTCATGGAACGTTCGAGCCACGTACGCGGTCTCATCTCCCCGCCACATTAGCTATGATAATTGGAACATTTGCCTCGCGAACGGGACACTGCGTGTAATAATAATGTGCTCGAATATCGTCTGTGCGTGTTTATGTCTCTTGATATCATTTCTACGAATACATATTGAGATTTGATTTTCGTTTAATAAAACAAATGCAGCATACCAGTACGCCCACATGGTGTTATGTTGCAATATGGTGATTGGCGACAGTTAAATAGGATATTTTTGTTCATCTTAGTATCTAGTGTATAACAATCTTAAATCTTTTAACTCTGTATTATCCTGAATCTGAATTCTGAGTTATCCTACTTACATGGAACACGCCAAATAACAGCGACAGCCTTTCTCATCAATCATCAGATTCCTCAAACTAGAACAACAAAAAGTAAACACTGCTACTATAAAACAGAACTGTTAGTGTGCCGTTTCAAGTAAAGAAAAGTTTTAATAATTTACTTAAATATTAGCAAACGATATTTTGTATCGGCGAAGGAATGATTTAAAACCAGAGAGACAACATCGCTGTGCTCAAACGGCACGTGAACCAATTTTTTGATTGCGATTGATGCAGCTGTCTGCGGGCACTAATGTGAGGCTTCCATCTGCGTCCTTGCTCTATATAAAGCCTTATGTAGAATGTCGGATCTGTTTGAGGTTGGATATAACTATACAAGTATACAGTGTATAGTATGTATATGTTATAGTATATAGAAAAATCAATATAAGAAGTTCAATTAGCTACGAGTAGTTCGCACAAGTCACTTATAACCCCGACAATATTTTTACGTGATCATTTTCATATACATATGTATTTTCCCTCACGTATACGAGTAACTTAAGAATCTTCTTTCGTCACGCTATTTCAATGTTATTTTTACAATTTTTTAATATGTTCCGTAAATCTTTTACCAAATTGTTTTGAACCGTGCATTTCTGGCAAGCGGTACGAAAGAATTGTGATGAAAACCAGTGTAAAAATTGCGTGAATATATTTCCAGCGGATACGTTGCGCAGTGTTTAATCAACTCGCCTGCATAGTCTTGCTAAGCTACGAATTTCCATCGAGATACCATACAAACGTTTCGTTTTGTAAATTCTCTTTTTTTACAAAATACTAGATACATATTTGTCGATCATCTTTTTCGAATTAATTTTAAAAATACCTCTTGTATTTATGACGTGTTTTAAAAACTGTGCTGAGAGCCTTTTTCTGCTGCTTTTTTTCCCTAGTTTACCATAGCTTCAGAACCTGAAAGCGTTCAAAGCTTATAATTACTGACAAAATAGAATATATGTATATGACTTTTATTAAGTGTTTTTTTTATATACCTTATAATGAATAAAAACATTTAATTCTTGATTACTGATTCTCGATTGGT
>DWGW01001421.1:0-11396 GCA_018247775.1 Udranomia orcinus
ATTATTTTTTACTTTTTAGTGCATTGTTTCGCATATTTGAAGTCGGTTATTTTTTTTGTTAAAACTTTAATTTATTTATACATAGGCATTTTTCCGCCATAGGGGTTTAATTATACAAGAATTTGCAACGCTGCACAATGCAGGCATAACTGCACGTGGCATGCGGAGGGTGCCACCCTTCGGTAATAAAACTCATTTGAAGGGAATCGATTTACGAACGGAGCAGGGGGGAAAGTTGATGCGAAGCTTAGAAAACATCTCACGGATTGTAAGATCAACGAATTGTAGGCAAATGTTTAAGATGAACTAATGAACCAAAAATATCTACTACATCGTTGTAAATTGTGACTTTATTTTAATTAAGACAATCGGCGACAATGACAAATATGAAATCGTTATAGAAACATAAAATAAATGAAACAAAATTGCATTTCACAAAATCATTATTTTTTGCAAATCACTGTTTATTTGTAAGTTATGCACCTGCGTTATGCACCTTTATTATATATTAATTCACTTAAACATTTCGCATAAGCTCTTTAAATACAAGAGCTGTAGTGACACTTGCTGAAATCCTTGACTATGAACACTTGCCTGTCCAATGACCGAGTCATCAGACGCAGACTGTGCATTCCACATTCCATATCAGTTAGACCTATGAATTTTGTAGACCATTTGGAGCGTGAACCATCTTCGTGAACATTCCGCAGTTCTCCAGTTGGTGAATACACACTGTGGTTAAGTTATTTATCGAAGATTTGGGTTCGGACGTTTTGCGGTTGCGCCAGCCGTCGGAATAATCATTAACCGGAGTGTTTATAGCTTCCTTACTACGTGTGTGGTACAGCGCGGAGAAAGACTACAAATTCAATTTCATTACATCTCACAAGAAAAGGCTTAGACGTTCAGGAATCGTTAAAAATTAGGAGGAACGAACGCCACTAATTTGCAGAAAACTCAAGATACATTCAGGGTACTACTAAACTAGTAAATATGCTCGAGAAAGATCATAAGCAACTTACTACCACTTATGTACTATCTACTTTTGCTAGTGATTAAGCACTAACCTGAACGCTTGCGCAAAAATATATCTAACGATTTATTTTAAAATTAAATTTACCAATTATAAATCCAAAAGCCCTATTCTCAGGTTGGAACAATAGTTCCAATATAATCATTAACGCTCAGAACAATTCACATCGAAGTAAAAAGCAATCTCTACACGCATTGTGACTTGTGAGGTTGTGTAAACTGGACCACGATATCGATTCATATCGCGCTATCGATCGGAACCTCTCAAGTTACATCCTCATGCGTGAAGACCTCCGAGATGCGCACGCGCACAATGCGCCTCCAGCGACATCCGCGCGCACGTGAGCGCAGCTGGCGCCCGCAGCGCGTGGCTTCGGAAATTGCATTGAAGTGTTTGAGAGTTGTTGATGACAGTCGAGAATGTCCAAAAAATAATAACAATGAAGCGCAGCTTTCAATCGCGTTACAATGTTTTTTTTTTTGGAAAACGAGCACAGAGGGTGCCCTCTTGTTAAGATTATATTGGTCTCAATTTTTCTACAAGTTCTACTTTGGCAATTAACTTTATTGGCAAAAGTGTGTCTTAGCTTTTTTTAGTTTATGGCTACGAAACGAATACAGCTATATGTATTTGTTTTTACAGATAAGCTTAAAATAGTAAAAAAAACATCGCCCTATCATCCAGTCTTCTTCTTTAAAAGTATAATAAGGTAAGTAGTACTTAGTAGTAAAAGAAAGAAGAGTTCTAAAGAAATTTAGGGTGAAAAGTTAATTGGTATTTGTTGAAAAGTAGATAAAGACCCAAAATCATTAACATCATTTCATCAACATCATTTAATTTTACAACATCAATGTTTTGTATATCAATAAAATATAAATTTAGTGATGCATAGTAATCATACAAACTCATTAAAACTAAACAATACCGTTACCGCCCTACATAACCGACCCTTATAGACAGCCCTTATTTCCTAAACTTTTTTGTTCTCACGTCAGATTGAAGTGGGTTTGAATCCTTTCAATAGTTGAGGGTGTAAAGTTCACGGTGCTGAATGGGAGCCCTATCAATTCACTTAAGCCCTTTCACGTAATTCTTATTACCATGAGAATAAGGGGGAAAATTGAACATATTCAGCATCTTCGTCGACTGAAATAAATATTTCAAAACAAAGAAGATGGTATTCAGAAAGCGTACTGGCTTGAAACGAGTGCGCAGTAGTAAAAGGGTCGTATTGTAATTGAATAAAATATAAAAGAACTCTTCGATAATATGTCTATTGTCTATGGCAGAAAGTAGCGGACAATTATTTTTTTTTTAATTTTCATAATAGAAATCATTCCACAATGCATACGTATTAAGATGGAAAAAAACAGTTATAATAATACATCAGTGACGAAATGAATATAAAAGATTCATGAATGGAAATAACATTTTCTATGGTTATGTACCTAAAATTTTTTTCTCTTTTTAAATAGTGCAGTGCACAATTTTTATCATTCTAAAGTGTGTTAATTTTGTTAAAATAAAATTTAAAACGCATGTAAACGTCGCCGTGACTAATCTGCGCCGTCTTAAATGACGAGGTTACCATACATCTACGTAATATTTAAAGGACAATGCTTAAAGTTGTCTGCAAACTATTTAAAAGATTGAAATTATTGAACAATTATCACAATTATCAAATGGACCCCCATTTAGAACTTAGTGTTCCGCCTCTAATACACTTCCTTATATCAGTCACGCGATCTATGTTACCATCATTACTTGATTATCTACCCCATGTCATGTTTTCCATCTATTATTTTATGAATGTTAAATTGACCAAGAAAGTCCCTTAGAATATCTTTTAAAATATGGAATATAATAAAGATAATATTTATTAAAACGTGCGACCTTTGCCCAGCAGTTGGATATGAGATAGGCTTAAAAATATTTAATAAAAACCCAATCTTGATAATTGAGTTTCTCAGAATTAAAAAAGGGACAATCTCATAATCCAAGAAAGTCATACATTAATTCAAAAAAATCTGTCTGGGCTGGCTAAAACACGGCTGGGAAACACCCGGGTCTGGGGCGAGTGACTACAATTCCTAATCACATACGCCTTGTTATTAGGTATGAACTAACAAGTCGTAAGTTAAATAACCTGTCTGTTTACTTCCCAAAATCGTCGTCACCCCAGCCCTTTGTGAAGCGAGGACATAAGTATGGGGTGTTATTATTCAAAACGCACTAAATACGCGTACGAAATTAGTCTCCCGTCAATCTTTACGCGTTTGCACTATTTTCGGGCGTCGTAAATTATTTTCAGAGACCGTAAAATGCCTGCCTGTCTGTTTTGTTCAAAGCTAATTATATGTAAACCTTTGTTATGGCTTAATATGGATTCAGGGATAGGGGAGTTCCACCTCCTAACAGTAATACCTACTCATAGAAAGCAAATGTTACTGTTATAGTATATAAGAAATAGCCATCGTCTATAATCGTCAGTTATGTGTAATATGCATTAGCATTTAGCATTAAAATATATCTTAGTGAAAAATAATATTAATACAATATTTTATTTACACATAAAAAATTAAAATTTTAAAGAATTTCGTCTATTTCCGTAACTCGTAACCGGTTTGTCGTACGAACATAAACCCAAATATATTAGCTCTATTATATAGCCTCAAATGAGTGACAAACATCACTATCTATAGAAGTTACCACTAGACTGGCTGTAGCCTGTAGCTTAGATAAATAGGACCCATATGAAAGCTCTTGTAATACATTCATTCGTCATAAATAACATTGGGTTTCGGAGGGCGATGTTCTTCCCACGTGATGTTTTGTTATAATGTCGTTAACGGTTGTCGTTCATCAGCCGCCCCCTTAGACCCCTAAAAAGCAATAAAACATACACGTGATCTATCTAAACAACGCGGGATACCCCTAATTGCCTTTTTCGTTCAATACTTAATTGTTTAAACAGATAAATTATTTCCCTATTGTTCTTGTGAAGTAACGTAATAGTGGTTTCGCCGGAAGTACATTATTAACCCCTATTCGGCGAAGCTATCGAATATATTTATGTATATTAACAATTTCATCAATCAACTATCTAGGTCAAGTTATTTAAAAATACATTATCGGCTTAACAAACAAACGACATGTTATATTTTTAATTTTTCGGAGAATTTAAGTGACAATAGCCCAATGGATAGTATGACGGACTCACGATCGAGAGGTCGTGGGTTCGATCCCCACTCCCGCATTGCACTATTGACGTGAACCCACTCCTAACACAAGCCTATAAGCTTAACCCCTCCAGTTAACAAAATTACTAGTATGTATTGACATGCTAGTAATAAAAAAAAAACAAGAAAAAAATAAAAAAAAGAAGAATTTCATATTATAGTTTAGTTTAATGTATATTTTTATCATGTATAATCGTATGCATTTTTTATAACTTGAATACGTCACATTTCAACGTCTCGACAGTGTGATTATGAAATAAGCAATTTAAAGTTGCTACTAGAATCAATTTAATTTACTAGAGCTGAAAAACCGGTAACGTCCACAAGTAACTACGTACTTAATTTCAATTAGTGCAGCATCGTCTATTCCAAACAATATACATTTAAAAATTATGATTCGGTGCAGTTGCAACCGGTCCGAGGACCCGAGCCATCTGCTAACCCCATGCTATTACGATCACAAAAGCATCTAACACCATATGTGTCACGGAGCGGAATAATAAATATAGACTTGGCGAACTGACCCGCCCCAGCTGTAACTAGTGATGTTACGGACTCGATTCCGACTCGGAAAAGAAACTTCCGATTGTTATTACAACTCCGATTTCGGTATCGGTTCCAAAACTGATTATAAAGTTATTAAGTTTTCAGATAAATTGTTTTTTTTTTCATTCAAACCGTTGTTAGATGTTGATTTTTTTAATAAATTGAAAGTGATTAAAATAAAGGAAATAACATATTGTTTATTTTATTAGTCTGAATAATATGCGTTTTTTATTTTATTAGACCTGCTCTTAATACATTTTTCTATATCTCTTTCCGATTCCGATTCGGACAAATCAAACTTAAAAATCCGGTTACGATTTCGGTTCCGATGTATCATTTCCGTGTAACATCCCTAGCAAGGACTAAGAGCGCCATAAGAAACGGCCACCATCAATCTTAGGGGTTTTAAAAACACGTGAATAAACATTCGGCGAATTGTTTTAAAGATTGTGGCAGACTTTTTTTAAGCATCGTAAGGATCTCCCACGGAATTCTGTACTTGCATCTTTTATACATTAAATCTTAATACAATATCAAAAGAACTTTGAAGGCATTAGAACATTTCACATTCGACCACGGAACCACTGCCATACCTTCTGCCTTAAAACCAATGTGTTCATGCTTTATACAGCGTTAGGAGAGAGTTACCCATTAAATAGTACCTTTAATTCCGCATTTAACAGTTTGCACAATAATACCTTTTAACAGCAATTAATATTTATAACAAAATGCCAGCAGTATGGTCAGAGACAACGCGCTTTCACATTCAAGCTTTGGATTTCGGTGAAATAAAACTTTTGTCTCTGATTTATATTAACGAAACGTAATAGTCAATTAAAGCCGTAGTTCATTGGCATTAACATTATCAATGTATCATTTCTAGCGATTACATAATAGGAAAAGTCGTGTGCACGGAACACGAGTGTACGTAGAATTGTTTATTAGCAATCAAATGACCCCATTGGCGCCATTTATTTTTTGATTGTCTCGCCACGCGATTAATGAATGAGGTACGTGGTCACGCGGCATCTGCCTGACCGACGTACGTGACTGTACTGCCTGTGTTTTAAATTATATTCGCCCATTGATCTCGTAATTTTCATTTCCCTTTAAATATGATATTATGGGCGATGACAATTCACGTGAATTAAATTATCTATGATAGCGGAGTTGCCACCACAGATAACAATAGATTCAATGTCACAATTGTTTTTTGTTGAGTCGTAATTAACATAATATGAAGATTAAGCAAATGCAGATAATTGTATCCTACTAAAAGACTATGTATCCTACATAGTCCCCAAAAGTAACACAAGAGTTGGCAGATTAACCAAACTATAGGTTGCACTGTTAATAAACTATCAAGCTAACTACGAACATAATCAATTATCCTAAAAACAAAAAATAAACGGACAGCTGACAACGCACATACATATATATTCCGTATTCTTATTATAAATATATAAGGTGCAAAGATGACGAAAGAAAGCTAAGAATTCATTAAATTATGTGCTTTTAAAAATTAACTATTTTATTTATTTAATTGCCAGCCCATTATGATTAACGCAAGGTAAACTATTAAATTAGGATTACTTTTATGGGCATTGAATTAGCTGACGAGGTGTTTTGAACATTAATTCAGCTTGGCTTTTCCATAACAAATAGATTTCTATCTAGGACGGGTGGACGAACATTGTCTCTGGATTTCAAACCGTAGTTACATCTTTATTATCCCATCGTTAGGATTATCTGTATTTGGTGGTGGAACGATTAATGGGAATGTTTGTGTGTATTTATGTTTGTGTATCGTTGAATTCCGGGCCGAAACGATGCTAACAATAATTAGAACGGCATTTCATAAGTTAGCTGTCACTGTTGGAACGCATTATTGACCGTTATGACAATTTGTAATGTTACCCTTGCGTTGAAAAGGCCATAGACAACGTCTATTTTTGTTTTCCTGTACCGATGCAGCATGTACACAGATATATGAATGTAATTATAGACTTGATTCAGTAGCAGCATTGGTTAAAATTTAAGAGCTAATTTACTTACATTTATCTTTCTTAAGTTTATAGTAAATGCACACATACATTATATCATGACATTATAATTGAGATTAGTGTAAATTTTTCTTGACTATATATTCGAAAAAGTAATGGAATCTCGCAACCTTTGTGATCCTAATTGTAGTATGAGCATGAATCGACAGGCCATATACAAAGATACCCAAAATATTACGTGGAAGCACGTGACGACGAGACCTTTACTTAAGAACGTGATAAGGGCAACATTTCCCGCGTTTCGTAATAACTAATAACCGTAACACGTTGTTGTTGGACGAAATGTGAAAGGTAAAATCCAGTAGCGCATCCGTCCGCGCATCCCAACACACATTTAGCTTATCACAAATTAAAGTTCAAAACTTATGGGCTGTCACGTGTAAGTGACGGTTCTAATAAATGTGTCATTCGCTTAAGGGTTGTGACGTACCTTCGACGAACGACGAGAAGCGAGAAGAGACAATTTATAAGTCGTATTTGAACACATTTTGTACGTTCATGTTGATGTTCTTGTTGCAAATATCTTGATAATTTCTCACGATTACTTTATAGCTGCATTACTAATTCTTTTGATTCGATTTTTGTTAGCTAGAAACGTATTAGAATAGTAAAATAATTTGGCAGAAAGTATCGGAAAAATTAAGTAGGTAATTAAGTCTTATGTAATATACCAATAATCACTATTGTATTAACCCATCTAGTATATTAAATTTTCTTAAACGTCGGCGATTTGCCGATCATTCTCACTGTTGATGAGCATGATCATTGTAGAAATATTTAATTTCTTTTGCTTAAAATAATATCTAAACAACTTTTATAGCGAGATACATTCTTGTACAACGATCACCTACTTATCGCTTATCGCTCACTCGTTCACAATCAGTTTAATGATAATTTTCCCGCCCGCCATCAATGTCACCTCACTATTCCATGATTTAAAAGTTCTCTGCCCTTTCTTTGTTTCGTTTTTCAAATCGAGAGCGCTTATGACGCAATGTTCCACTTTTAGTTTTAATTCTTTCTTTTATTACAACGACATAATGATGCATGATGATTAGTTGTATCTGCCAGTGACTTGCACACAACTTAATCTCTGAGTTTTATAAATATAAATAAGAAAAGGATTTTTTTTTTAATTTTTGTGAACATTGTGAACATTCGTATTACATTTTTATAAAATTTGTTTAAGAGGTAAATTTAAGATCTCCTCAATTCTTTATTAAACTTGAGTTTCTATATTTTTATAACAATAAAAATCAGTAAAAATCCTTAGCGCACTTTAATTTTAGTAAATAAAATAACAAAAGTTGAGGTTAGAAAGTTTTAGCCTTTTTAGCCTTAACTTTTTGTAGAGCCATAGTAATTTTATATGCTGCAGCACTATGTATAAGGAAAAACAAACTCGAACAAAAAGCAGTTACCGTTGGAATTAAAGCACGATAATTGATTTGTAATTCCTAGACGTCATAATTATAATTGAATTCAATTGCTTTCGAGTTATTTCAATCAGTCCTTTGTTATCTGCGGGAAGACCGGCTTAAGCCGCTGTTTCCTGTTGTTTTTGTACACCATTCATTTGTTCACAAGTTCACAATCGAACTTGATAAAGCACGGTAGTTCACAAACTGACGGAATGTGAAATGTGGTCTTACACTCTGGGTTAGCAACAACCACTGTAATTAAATGCTACTAGTATGTCTCTCTTCTACTACCTTCTACTTACTATGTATATATAGATTCTACAATTCTATCTTAAATAATAGCACCGTAAACTTTATCCACTCTTCAAACCCTAAGGCGGAATGTGGAATGGTGCTTTAAAATAAATCAAATACTTCATATGAATAAACTTGGTTTCCACTTCGTATCTGTCAGTCGTTTTTGGAGAACAAGATGTTTAGTGCATTTAAGAATTTAGATCATATAAGCTTTCATTAATATTTATATTACCAAAACCATCTTGTAATGGAAATAGGATGTCTGCTTGCTAATTATAATAATTACCCTGATAATAAGTACTCTAAAAAACGATAATTTATCATTTATTAGAAAAAAAAGATTTAAAAATGTCATCCAAACTACACTATTATTATGAATCGATTTTTATAACAATTATCTATCTTATCTGTATTTCTTATCGAAGTAACCCTTCGACGACAAGATGACAAAGGGTTATCCCAGTAATTCCAATTACGAGCCCCCATTAGGCCGCTAACTACGCTAATTATATCTGACAATGCGGTTATGGCATTACTCGACTAATTCGTTTGACAGGCTAATCGTAATCGGTTTGCGCCCCTCTCCGACCAGAGACAAGCTGTTACAATGACTTTTTCTTTTTTTTACTTAGTACACTGTCATTAGCTGTTGACTGGTGACATATTTTTTAAGTACGTTTTTGAGTAATCGTGTAATTTTGTGTACTATTCTATAGAATATTATTCTGCAGCAGTATTCTGCTGCATTCAATAATGCTTTAATAATATTTATTTGCAAAAAATATGCCGAGAACATCTCTTGCATCATTAGAGAAACGTAGATTAACCGATAGCTTAGTAACAGTATAAGGAAAATGGATTAAAAATTGCGTAATTATTAATATCAGCGTAATATTTATTATCAGAAATAGCGTAATTATTGGGTACTTATACAAGATCTTAACTTTACCTATTCGACTCTAATTTCGTATACAACAATTTCGCACCATTCATCCTTCAACAGACCTGCGCTAAACGATGCAATTAGTAAATTCCCTTTCGCGACGTAAATGTTAATCATTATATTTCAACCACTCACCCCCAGTCCTTACAACGAACATTCCAAATATTGTCAAATCTAAAAATGGCGGCACGTCAGCTGCGTGGCCACAATGAGGCAGATGTGAATACCCGACCAAATAAAATGTAACAATAGCTGTTCTGTCAATGCAATCATATGTTTACGAGCCGCCATATTGATATTTTGTAATGGTTATTATGCCAAAATAACGTATGCTTCATAGGTACTACTATCGAATTTCAAATTGCGGTTTAATAGTTGTTGAAATACGCTAGCACATTTTTTTATATCATCTGACAGAAAATATGTTTTTTTTTGTTCAACACTTTAATATACGATACTCACATCGATACTCACATTACGATACGATTACGATAGTTTAAATTTAATAAGTTTCTTTTTGATTTTATAGAAGTTTACATTACCTTAATATAAAATAAGATATCATTTCGAGAGTAAAAAATGTTCATTAATCTTGAGTATTAAGCCGAAGAATTTAGAGTAAGAATTTAGAGCCTTGTACTTAAGAAACGACTTTAAAAAGGAAGGTATACTCTAGGTAGATACTGGGTGTTATACCAAAAAAAGAGTATCATTCTGTATCCTAAACGTTTCTTGTATGTAATCAAATCATTTATCGATCTAAATGGTTTTCTACACGTATGTTTAGCCACGTCTACGATAATCACCGGCGTGGCTCATTAATTAATTGCAAAGGTCAATGCACGCAGCGTTACGTAACTGTAAATATTGATGTTTGCGCTACACCGTAAGGCTTTAATTCCATATGATATCGCCATGAGAACGCTATTGTTTGGAAAAGAAAGGGATCGTTGCGATTGCGTTAACTTAATCACACATCAGGCTCAGATAATCTGCGAACGCGCCAGAAAAAGTGACCCTGAAATGCATTGTTGTTTTAACAGTAATGAAGACTGGGTAATTGCATGCTTGGGGCAATAGTTGCATATTTAATACACTAATCTGTCTGCTTATTAGTAGTATAAAATTTATACTTTTTCAATTCAGTAATGTTCTAAATTCATAATATTAATCTTATATTTAATTCTTGATTGAGTGTCTAATGTATCCGATTTGTTTCTTATTAAGGAGTATATAGGATACTGCAATTAACTCGCTTTATCGGCAAATTATATATTCGATTACAACGATGTATTTGTTTTCATTTGAAATTAATGACGAATTCTAACAACATGATATGGCAAATATGTACATAAAAATAAATGAAATTTACGTTTAAACTTCAAGGTCGAGTGGTTGAAGCATCCGGTAGAGTCACAAGAGACAAATGAAAAATGTCTACCAAATACTTAAGCAACTATCAATAGGAGTTATTTTCCCAGACATTATTTTAGTCGAAAAGAGTAGCGATAGATAAACTAAAAAATGCTTATACATCCGTAACGCTCCTTTTAAAGTTGATTAAAAAAAACAAATCGCATATGTCAACATTATGTCTCACTGCACATTAGCTGGAGAATTTTATCTACAATCTCTGGCCCAATTAGGAGCTATTTATACAACAAGGGTGGTCCGGCTGAAACGCGGGCTCGATATTATTCTCATATACCGTACCGTTTAGTTTAGACCGACCTCCGTCAATTACAAATGTCAGTTGCGTGCTTTGTCGCGGGAGGCGACCGTTGGCACGAGGTGTCTGAGAGAGTCGCGTTAATGTTCTTATATTTGATCGAATAACCTTAAAAACTCATAATT
>DWGW01001422.1:0-11393 GCA_018247775.1 Udranomia orcinus
TAAATAATTGTCTTTGTATAAGACAAACTGTAAAAAAATCATATTAATATTATTAACTATCCATAAACTTTCAAAATTTATTTCTTTTTTATAGTACTTAAGTGTTCACAGATTGCATTAATTAGATTGTACCCTGTTGAGCTAGATATATAGATTACTTTAAAATTCAAGCAATCTTAGAAATCATACTATTCTTTATTAAATAATAATCCGCCTTTAAGAATTAAATTATATTACGTATCTTGATAAGGAATTTTCTGCAATGGTTTCATCAAGTATAGAATTATTCTAATCTCTATTGATGTATATACGTTGTACACGTTTCGTTTCACCGCATTAATCACAGTTGAACCGAGACAATTAAATAAATTATTTTTATAAATGAACCTATCTAAATTATTTTATATTCTTTTAACTATACACCAGTTTAAAATGATCCAAAAATACACGGTAAAGTCTGTTAAGTTTTGAAATAAATTTATTGCGTATCAATATTCAATCAATTCTTCGATCGGTCTTTGCAGATAATGAACGCAACTTTATATGACATGTTTGTGATGAGGTGTGAATAGAGAAATCCCTGTTTCGCTAAAATGGATTCATGTATATTGATGGTCATTTGAACTTTTGTGATGTTTCATTTGTGCTCTACTGGGATGCGCAAATAACTTGCGAATACAACAAAACAGTGCCTCAAACCAAATTAACGTAAATGACAAGACCACCGCGGAAGTAAGTCGACTCCGGTTGGAACGAATGGAGTGATAAATTGCCATATAAACTAATGATGCAAACCAACTTGAAAACTAAAGAGATGTTTATAGTCAGAGCTTTGGAAAAAATACTAGCGGATAAGGACATAAAAAGGTCCTATCATAGTCAGTTGAAGAAATCCTGTGAAGTTGCGCTCGGTAAGACATCTTGACGTTGTTACGAGGAGATAACGTAATTGTTCGGCATACAACCTGTGCTACAGGCTTTCCTAATTAAGTTATGAATTAAGTTACGAAATTGATACGTATTTTTTATTTGTGTGGCGATTGGTGGCATGACCTTGGATATTTGTAGTGGGGGTATTCTGTCGCCTTATCACCACAAACTTGCATTCGATTACGATCGATAGTTATTAATTGCCTCTAATGAATACACGAGACTCGAACCTATCTGTAACTTGATACTCCAAAAGTAATTTGAAGTGCTGCCCCAGATTGTTATTGTGAAACGCTTCAGAAAGCAAGGACAATTTAATGTTATGAAATAATTTACTTCAATGAATCACTTTCTTGTGTTTTCCTCTTATTCTTCTTATTTTATAATAAATTGTATCACTACTATGTATATTTTTGTATACTATTATAAAACATATGCTAGCGAGTCTATCTTACAACTTTTTCTTACAGTATATACTGAGCCAGTTTTTTACATTATTTCTAATGTTTCAAGAAAGCTATTGTTAGTTTGAATTTAGTTTTATATTAATATTGGTTTTGTTCAACTTTTAAAACAGCTTCCAAAAAAAGCAACATTATGTGAAAGGTTGCAAGTACTATTGATTTTTGCTTGATTATTTATTTATTTAATCTTTATTAAAACCACCATAATGCAAAAGGAAATCTTAATGCAAAAAATATTCTCTTCCAGATAACCCTTACACAACAAAAACTTCCCTTCTTGTTGTTTTTAATTTGATAAAAGAAACTTGAATCTTATAAGCATTTTTTTTATTCCAGAGGAAATAAAAGCAGAATTAAAAAATGGAGGTCAAGTGGAATTGTCAGACAGTCCATCATCAGGCACCCTACCTTTGCCGAAAAATGATTCATCCAATATCATCACTGCTGAGAAGTACTTCCTACCATTTGAGTTGGCATGCCAGAGCAAAGCCTCCAGGATAGTAGTGACAGCACTAGACTGCCTTCAGAAGTTAATCGCCTATGGACACTTGACTGGAAACATTCCTGATTCAACAACCCCAAGAAAGCTTCTCATAGACCGAATTGTTGAGACCATATGCAGTTGCTTCAATGGACCACAGACTGATGAAGGAGTACAGCTCCAAATTATTAAGGCGCTACTCACTGTAATCACTAGCCAGCATGTGGAAGTCCATGAAGGGACAGTGCTGCTAGCTGTCAGAACATGTTATAATATTTATTTAGCGAGTAAAAATTTAATTAATCAAACAACAGCTAGAGCGACACTAACTCAGATGCTTAATGTTATATTTACAAAGATGGAAAATCAGGCATTAGAGTCTGAAGGAAATGGCAACCAATCATCTGAAGTTCATAAAATGCCTAATGGCAATATAATCTCAGAAGAGCACCAAGGAAACCATGTCAGTCAAGAACATAAAGAAGGTCATGAAGAGCAAGCGGATGAAATCCTAGAAGCAAAAATAATCGCTAAGCAAATTGTGGATTCAGTGATAGACAATGCCGTTACTATTGCTTCTAAGAAAAATACCGATGACTTAAGTCAAAGTCCTGACAATAATGAAAATCCATCTGATTCTGGAAGTGTGTCACAAGAAAGCAATGGCCAGGCTAACACTGAAGCCTCTATCACAAGAATCCCTTCACAAGAGAGTGTTGATGTTGCATCTGAGAATGACAATTCTGTGACAGCTAAGTTTACACATGTCCTACACAAAGATGCTTTCTTAGTATTTAGAGCTTTGTGTAAATTATCCATGAAACCTTTACCTGAAGGCACCCCTGACCCTAAATCACATGAGTTGAGATCTAAAATTCTATCCCTTCACTTACTGCTATCTATTCTTCAAAATGCTGGTCCTGTATTCAGAAACAATGAAATGTTTATAACTGCTATCAAGCAATATCTCTGTGTGGCACTATCTAAAAACGGGGTCAGTTCTGTGCCAGAAGTTTTTGAGCTCTCTTTGGCTATATTTTTAGCTCTCCTTCAAAACTTCAAAGTTCATTTAAAGAAACAAATAGAGGTTTTCTTCAAAGAAATATTCATGAATATCTTAGAGACATCAAGCTCTTCTTTTGAGCATAAGTGGATGGTAATTCAGGCTTTAACCAGGATTTGTGGAGATGCTCAGAGTGTTGTTGACATTTATGTAAATTACGACTGTGATTTGTCTGCAGCAAATCTGTTTCAAAGGCTAGTGAATGATGTGTCGAAGATAGCGCAAGGGAGGCAAGCTTTGGAATTAGGAGCAACTCCCAATCAAGAAAAGTCTATGCGGATAAGAGGACTTGAATGTCTTGTTTCAATATTGAAATGTATGGTTGAGTGGAGTAAAGAACTTTACATTAACCCAAACATGCAGACTACACTCGGTGAAAGACCCGTCAAAGAAGATATAGATCACCAAAGTATCAAGTCACATGGAGGCTCAAGCCTAAGTCTAGTTTCTACAGGATCTAGCAATATTGGCAACAGAGAAACACTCGATTCTCCTGAGCAGTTTGAAGTATTGAAGCAGCAAAAAGAAGTATGGGAGACTGGCATAGATCTGTTTAATAGGAAACCGAAGAAAGGTGTGGCATTTCTTCAAGAACAAGGCTTGTTGGGTACTTCAACTAAAGAGATTGCTGAATGGTTATTAACTGACGAAAGAATTGATAAAATATTTATAGGTGAATATTTAGGCGAGAATGACGATCATTCCAAAGAAGTCATGTATGCTTATGTGGACTCTATGAAATTTTCTAATATGGACATAGTTGCTGCACTTCGCCATTTCTTGGAGGGCTTTAGGCTGCCTGGAGAAGCACAAAAAATAGACAGACTTATGGAGAAATTTGCGGCTCGGTATTGTGAATGCAATCCAAGTAACACTTTATTTACGAGTGCCGACACTGTTTACGTATTAGCATTTTCCATAATAATGCTGACAACAGATTTACATTCGCCCCAAGTCAAGAATAAAATGACAAAGGAACAGTATATTAAGTTGAATAGTGGAATCAGTGACAACAATGATCTGCCTCGAGAATACCTGTCGCAAATATATGACGAAATCGCTGGCCATGAAATTAAAATGAAAAATACTTCCAAGCCAGGAAAACACATGATTGCCAACGAAAAGAAACGTAAGCTTATATGGAATATGGAGATGGAACAGATATCGACAGCAGCTAAGAATCTGATGGAATCAGTGTCTCATGTTCAGACACCATTCACAACAGCCAAACATGTTGAACATGTCAGACCTATGTTCAAAATGGCGTGGACGCCTTTCCTAGCGGCTTTTTCTGTGGGGCTACAAGACTGTGATGATCCCGAAATAGCGTCATTATGTTTAGATGGTATAAGATGTGCTATTCGTATCGCTTGCATTTTCCACATGTCTCTTGAAAGGGATGCTTACGTACAAGCCCTAGCCCGGTTTACCCTACTAACAGCAAATTCACCAATTACGGAAATGAAAGCTAAGAATATTGACACCATTAAGACTCTGATCACAGTTGCCCATACGGATGGAAACTACCTCGGCTCGAGTTGGTTAGATGTAGTAAAATGCATATCCCAATTAGAGTTAGCACAGTTAATAGGAACAGGGGTGCGACCTCAATTTTTATCAGGGTCCGGTATAAAACCACAGCCGGATTCTTTGAAATTCAGTCTCATGACTTTAGATCCAAGTGTCAAAGAACATATTGGTGAAACAAGCTCTCAAAGTGTTGTAGTTGCAGTTGACAGAATATTCACTGGCTCGACAAGGTTAGATGGTGACGCTATCGTGGATTTCGTCAAGGCTCTCTGTCAAGTTTCATTGGATGAACTTAGCCATCCGACAAATCCACGTATGTTCTCTTTACAAAAGATTGTTGAAATATCGTATTACAATATGGGTCGTATTAGGCTCCAGTGGTCCCGTATATGGCAAGTTTTAGGTGACCATTTCAATAAAGTGGGATGCAGTAGTAACGAAGATATAGCCTTTTTTGCTGTCGATTCTTTGAGACAACTGTCAATGAAATTCATAGAAAAAGGAGAGTTTGCAAATTTCAAATTCCAAAAAGACTTTTTAAGACCCTTTGAACATATTATGAAGAAGAATAGTTCTCCAACGATAAGGGACATGGTTGTCAGATGTATCGCTCAAATGGTAAATTCACAAGCACCAAACATTAAGTCTGGTTGGAAAAATATCTTTTCGGTATTTCACTTGGCTGCTGGCGATCAAGATGAAGCTATTGTTGACTTAGCATTCCAAACAACAGGCAAAATCATAACGGAGTTATATGAAAGACAATTCCATGCCATGATTGACTCTTTCCAGGATGCAGTTAAATGCCTGTCAGAATTTGCTTGCAATGCAAAATTTCCGGATACGTCCATGGAAGCAATAAGACTGGTAAGGTCTTGCGCAACGGCTGTAGGTGCGTCGCCTCAATTTTTCGCCGATCATGCAGGGCTCGAGGGAGAACCGGGAGCACCCGAAGAGGACAGAGTTTGGTTAAGGGGATGGTTTCCTCTACTCTTCTCTCTTTCTTGTGTCGTAAGCCGTTGTAAGTTAGATGTACGCACTCGAGGGCTAACGGTCCTATTTGAGATTATCAAAACTCATGGTGAATCATTCCGTCCCCATTGGTGGAGAGATTTATTTAATATATTATTTAGAATCTTTGACAATATGAAGTTACCTGAACACCAGTTGGAAAAGAACGAATGGATGACTACAACTTGCAACCACGCGTTATATGCAATTGTGGATGTCTTCACACAATATTTTGACATTCTGGGTTCCCTGCTGCTGGAACAACTTTACGCACAGCTGCACTGGTGCGTGCAACAAGACAATGAGCAACTGGCACGATCTGGCACAAACTGCTTAGAAAATCTAGTCATCTCAAACGGAACAAAATTCAACGAAGATACCTGGAGTAAGACGTGCCAGATAATGTTGGATATATTCAACAGTACTCTCCCAACCACGCTGCTCACTTGGAAACCTGATGACGGTGAAGAAGGAGAAACGCCGCACGTCCGACACGGTATACTTAAGAAACCTCTGCTAGGAGACGACGCAAAAACATCCAACAGAGTCTTTAACAGCCTGTTAATCAAGTGCGTCGTGCAGTTGGAATTAATTCAAACGATCGATAATATTGTCTTCTACCCAGCGACATCGAGAAAGGAAGACGCCGAAACGTTGGCGCTTGCCGCGGCCGAATTAACTGGAGGCACTCCGGGAACAGAGCAAGAGTGTCAGAGAGAGGAACAAGGCATGTACCGATTGCTAAGCTCGCCACATTTGTTACGACTTGTGGAATGTCTCATGTGCAGTCATCGATTCGCTAAAACCTTCAATACCAACAATGCTCAACGGAACGTGCTCTGGAAAGCGAACTTTAAGGGATCCGTCAAGCCTAATATGTTAAAGCAAGAGACGCAGTCTCTCGCTTGCGTTCTTCGGATATTGTTCAAGATGTACAGTGACGAAACGCGACGGAGTCACTGGCCGGCGGTACAGAACAGTCTTATAAGTATTTGTTGCGAAGCACTTGAATATTTTGCCGGTCTTAACAACGAAGCCCATAGAGATGCGTGGACTTCAATCCTGCTTTTGATCCTCACCAGAATACTGAAGATGCCCGACGAAAGAGTGAGTATTTCCTTTGCTCTACAATATGTAGCTAGATAGATAGATAGTAGGAACTTTGCATAACAATGTGTATATTTATAACTGATATTAGTTAGGTAACTTCCGCATCAAAATACATATATAATATGTAAATTTAATGATATCCATACCTATATGGAAAGTGTCATATACTTTGCCTTATTAATATTTCTGTAACGTTACAATGATGTCATGCAATGCGCATTTGCATTGTAACAGTACATCTATACAAATAAATTGTACAAAATGTTATGTTATAACATACCATGTTTACACTAGAAATTAGTAAGCTCAATCATAGCGCTAGACAGTTCCTATCATAATACGAATCTCAACAAAAATAATGGATTTAATCACATATACATTGTAAAGATAAAATAGACGGCATAAATCCCAATCTCCAAGACAATCTAAAGTGAATTACGAAATGTACACACAGATTAGTTTTTTCATTCTAATTGCTGCAATAATTAACTAATGTCGTCTGTCCTATAAAGGAATCGCACGTCGTACATAGATAACAATTCACAAAGTTATGCATGATAGTAGTTTTTCAATATAAGAACTGTTTTGGGTGGTTTTGATGTACTAATTATCAAAATTACGCCATTAGGAATTTGACAATTCATTTATGTAACCTTTTCTGTCAGAAACTATTCATCAACGTATGAACTCTTTTATGATTTTAAATCTTCTATCCTGTTTGAGCGTGGACGCTGATTATTATTATTACATAAACAGATAGCCACATCGTGAGATTAATAAAAATGCAAGAAGCAGCAAAGATAAAGTAACTTAATCCTTTTCTGTTAAAACAATAGGTTATTTTTTAGGTTCGTTTGTAAACGGAGAGGTGAATTGAAACACGAGAAATATGGACGAAAAGATTATCTTTTTTTTATATAAAAATATCGAAATTGACAAAATTGTACTTTCGTTTGCAGTTTGCGGCGCACGTGTCCAGCTATTACCCGCTGCTGTGTGAGATCACGTGCTTCGACCTGAAGCCGGAACTGCGCTCGGTGCTTCGGCGCGTGTTCATCCGCATCGGGCCCGTCTTCAACATAATCGCTGCGCACTAACGCATCTACACTCGCGACCATAACCTACCATCTGGTTAATAACCAGGAAGGAGCAAGAAGCGACAATAATTATTAAGCAGATTTTTTTATGGAAAGTCGCTTGCAAGCAATTGTAATACTAAACGGTAATTTTTCGTTGGCTTTATGAGATGATCCATGGCTATCGGTGGAGACAATCATATGCAGGTGGAGACATCATATAATGTCTCCACTAATCAGACCGATGGTAATATTTTTTCGCCATTATGTTTATCTTGGCATGTGCTCGATCAGCAGTCGATAAATTGGTCGTATTGATCTTTAATTCGTCGTATTGAATTAATTTACGTAAAGAATAGCAATTCCAATGGCTCCTTCCATAAGCGTGGGTCGCTCTTGCAATCAAATATGGCCTTATAGTTCCGTAGGTTTACTATCACTTATTAGTAGTTAATGTTAAACATGCGACACTACACTAGTGAAATTAAAACACAACTTGTGGATTCCTTAATTTTTAATGATGACAGCAATCAGTACTTCAGTAGTATTAAAAGTGATCTATTACTAGTGTGTAGTAGTCTTATTGTCTAATTTATATTATATAAATTTAAATTATTTGATTATCAATGTTAAAATCTAAATTGTATAATAAAAAACATAGATGTTGTACCTATAAATTATAGTTTATTCTGTATATTTGAAGTTTTTACTGTATGGAGCGCTGAACTCACTCACCGCTGTTTGCTTCACATTTTCTTCTGGCTAGACTGAACTAACTGTGATTGTGATGGTTTTTCACAGCTTTCCGTGTTATCCCAACCTTATTGAGTGATTTCAGAACTCGCACGCAAACTGATTATATTATTATCCCTTATAAAATAAATAAAATAATACATTATTTGGCTGTGTATCATTAAACAATCTGAAGGCCTTCAATAGACTTCTCCAATGACTCCAAATCCCAGATGACTAGTTGTCCATCCAACCCAGAAGTGCTAAATTTCTTAGCATTTGCTTTAGTGCCCTTGTAGAGACTAATGCACGTAATAGCATTCTGATGAATAGAATCCAAATAAGTATCACTTGTCTCAATCCGGGCTTGTCGATCGAGCGACTGGAATTTCTTCATAGCAGATAAACCCCCAGACTCCTTCCTTTGAGTATTATCCAATTTGGCGACAAATCTTATCTCGTCACCATTGTGGCAGTAAAGTAACGGAATGCAACTGTGACCAGCTACAATTAAAGAATTATTGGAAATCCAGTTGCATCCCAGGAATGGCAGATATTCAGTCTTAAGTTTGATAACAGCTCTACCCTGAGTAGCATCAGCTATGTTAATGGAACTGTCATGCCCCACCCAAGCTACTTTTTTCCCATCAGCTGAAAATGATACACTATGTATCCATCCGCTGCCCGATGAGGATGGGAATTCTGCCAATAGTTGGCCTAGAGGCAATTTCGATCCCCATACATTAGGTCCTGGTTGATCTTCGATGTCCTTTATGTAGGCTGAAAATACCCTGACCTTGAAGTCAGTGGAGCCAGCTACAAGCAGAATGTTGTTAGGGTGCCAATCCAGAGTTGTTACGGTGGAACGAATGGGTTTCTTGATGTGTTTGGACACCCACCAATTGTTTTCCTTCTCAAAGTAGCAAATAGAAATCAAGCGAGCTCCAGACCCTACTGCAAATTTGTTCTCCATTGGCGACCACTTCACGCAGGTGGCCGCACGGTTGATACGTAGCAATACAAGAGTAGTGTTCCATTTACCGTCCTCCGTCTGCGTCCATACATATGCATTGCGGTCAACAGAACAGGTAACTATTCTGTTAGTGTTTGGTGCCCAGTCAATGCCCATTACTCTAAGGTCATGTTCCACTAAATTGTTGGTTTGCTTCCACTCACTACCTTCTTTTTGGTAGATATGCACTTCATTGTTGTTCGGAGAAAATGCAATTTCTGTGAAAAGGAAACACAAGTCTCATGAGAATGTTTGCAAATGAATTCTAAATTATGCCTCATCACTTGCTAAATTTAGTGAAAGTCGATTTGTAAACGTATTTGTAGGAGACAATTTCTTTTTTACTTATGTGGATTTAATATTCAATATCCAGAATAATAAAATTTATACACTGATTACTAGGAAACTTGCACCGATATCCTGGAGCAAAAAAATTAAAAATGTAATATATTTTATGCCCAGTAATGTCGAGAAACTACCGCACAGTTTCTAGTATTTCATCAAGCAATCGGGTAAGTTAATGAACTGTATTATGTAATTCATATAGTATTACAATTTAAAAACAATTCCATTTTTAAATGATACAATTTATTAAACATTACAACTTCACTTACGACTTCTATCCTTGTTCCACGCATGACAAGTTATCGGGGCGCATGAGTCACCGAATGTAAGCGTTTGCGACATGGTTCACACTGAAAAATAAATATTGTATGCTATTATTCCAATATAAGTGATAATATATTGCATCGGTTAAGCTGATATTAATAAAAATGGTATAAGTATCCTTACACTTACAAGAAAGTAGGCACGCCCGGTGTTATCAGTTGACAATGATAGCAGAATTCGCGGACTCTGGGCAGTCAACGCGAATTCCAGTGGCACAAAATATATTGTTCGCCTAAAAAAATACTGGTGCTTTGTTTCCACGTAACAGTGCGGTTCCTAAGTAATTAATTTACGATAACTGCAACTGCAGCAACGGCGAATCACCCCCTACTTAGAGTTTAGCTGTCAATGTAGACCACAGAATAAGTACGTAATACGTAGATGTGTCAAAGTCAACGTCAAACGAGGATTCTTTATGATTCTGTCTCAGTAGCTCCTTAATCCCTAAATAAATTAAAAAGTACAAAAATGTTATTTTTTTACTAGGGATAAAGAATAACTACTACTTAGATTTATCTTAAAGTGAAAAAGGGCGGGCAATAAATTATAATTATAATATGAGTGAGCATATTTTTCAAGTATTTTGTATTGGGTCTGTGAAGTAACTTACTAGTCTGTAAAAACAAAATTGACACATTGACTTAAGTTTGTTTTTGGTTTAAATGAGTAAAAAATAAACAATATAAGTTAATTATTACTTAAGTTATAAAATTATACTTAAACTATTTCTACTATTAAAATTACAACAGATTGATTCTTCTAATTAATAATGTCTTCCCGAGGTACGTTACAATAACGTTTTAATTTAAATAGCAATGTTCAAACACGTATTAATTTACAAAAACATGGCCCACCACACAAAGATGTGTATGATTAATAAAATTAAAAAGTTTTGTTCAATTCAGACATTGTGGGTTTAAATAACATCGCGTATACCGTCACGAATACAAGCATACCGGCTAAATGCATCATGGTGTACTCCGCTACATTAGCATTTATTAATTACCCGTTCAAATCAGATCACAGGCAGAGTTATGGAGCGTACTTAATATACCACCACCTATAACCATATATATATAGCCATTTGCCAAGTCCGTTAAAAGGTTGTCTTCTAGATGAAATTGATAATTTCCCACACAGTACAAATATCTATATGTGAGTCATACTTGTGTTGTGTCCTTTGTACAAAGACATCTATTTACTTATGTTTTTAGATATATACTAACTAAATATTTGTTAATCAATTTTCACTCGTGGTGTAAAGATATATTATTTTTCTCAATAGAAAAATAATTTTTATTATTTATGAAAAATC
>DWGW01001423.1:0-11389 GCA_018247775.1 Udranomia orcinus
TACTTATATTTTTTTTACCGACAGGTTCTAAATTCTGTAACATACATTTTTTTACGATAAATGGTTGAACGATAAATATTATATGTATTTTCCATAAAAAATAAGGGTAAATCATTTGGTATTTTCGTTCCATTTCATATATATATAAATATAATACAACTATTTTTGTCTTATTTTATACAGTGCTAACATGTCAAACAGTGAAGAGAATAAAGAGAGAAAAAATTATAAATATCGATTTTCCTCATGATGACTCCTAGCGACAAACTTTCATTCTCTATCATGCTTGAATAAATCCTTACAACCTCTACAAGATTTCCTTCGACAATGCAAGTTTATAAGAGCTCGAAAAGCAGCACACTAATTGGCTTTCCTGTATCTCCTTCCGGTGAACTGAAGTAGCATGCGATACGTATACTCAGGACCTCCTCCAAATGTTTAGTAGCATTGAGATTACACGGGTGGGTCAAAGTAGGACATAGGGTTAGATGTAGCCTTGTATAAAAGCCCTGGCCTGGTTAGCCTGAGAATTCAGTCGGGTAAATGTTAACAAAATCGGGTAAATCGGGTTATCCCGTATTGAATTGTGATTGAGTCTTGACTTTATTAACATTGTTCCATATACCTATTACTTATACCTACCATATACAATACCGGCTTGTTCTGCCTAAGAGTTAAATCTTGTAAATGAATCAATTATCACACGATTATTAAAGTTTTTCTTAATTCCGTACGAAACCCCATGCTTAGTAATGTAATAAAGATAATAATGTCCCAGATAATAGTATTCAACACTTTTATGACAAATATTATAATAGCTGGTTAGTTATATTGTGTGTATGACCGTGAGGTCAAAACATGGGTGAAGCGATGTTTATGTTAAACGTTATATAACTTTGCGAACGCATGGGAACTTTTCTGTCGAAACAGCTACCAGAATGTAAATGCCGACTATGAAACTACTTTGTAGTATGACCGCGGATGCGGCTTACAGCTGCGGCTTACGGCTGCGGCTCGTGCGACTAGTGCGGCGTGGGGCTCTGCTTGGTCTTCATAATGATGGTAAACAACGTTATGCGACTGTGAAACAGTAGGAAATTTGTATAAATCAGTTTAGTTGTTGGTCTACTTTGTGTGTGATTTTAAAAAAAGCATTCTGTACATTCGTGCGTAGTATTTAGCATAGCCTAGCGAGTATTTAGCAGTTTATTTGCGTAAATTATCCTTCTACCACAGACTAACCTAACCTAAAGTAGAAAGAAGCATAATTGAACCCAAACCTAAGGATTTTTTTAGGCGCTTAATTTTCGTTTCTTAAAAGTTTGAGTGTCCCTTATAATACCGATAAGCATTTACTTACTTGTGAGTGAAAACGGCAGTTTTACTACAAAAACGAAGCATTGCACACCGCGCGAGCCGCATTCAACGCATGACGCGCGCCGCTGGCGACATCCGCGATACCTGTTTGTAAATCAACAAGTTTGTATTTACTGTAACTACGCATGAGTTGCGTATGAAGTTATAATAGATACCTACATTTTAAAGTGCAGTTAATTCCTACAGAACGTGTATTCGTTTGTATGGTGTCGTATTTTTTTACCAAATAATCGATTTATTTTTAGCTCGCACCAGTTCATATCTGATTTAATAACGATCTTTTTACACCGATCTCAGAATTCAATTCTGGGAACGACAATTCAGTAGAATTCCATATAAGTTTATGGTAGGTTGTGAAGGAATTCTACAACTGGCGGCTTTTAAGTTACACAGCGTAATGGCCCTAATTGAAACCGTAGTGTATAATTAGTGTTTAGTACTTTTACACAATACGACGGATACGTTTATCTGGCTAATTATTCCATCAAAAGCTTATTCATCATTCGCAAATTGAATAAACAATAAAAACTTCCATGAATGACGGAGGAAGCGTCTCGGAATGCGACGGAGGCGGGCCTCCCGTTTACCGCAAGCGTCTACGATAGCGGTTGTCAATCTTTTCGTTTACATCCCACATTTACCAGTTATTACAATTATTGGTGCAACTTTTGAAACCACTATCGATTTTTGTATAATATATTCAGGTTATAATCAGTTTTGTCTTTGGAACTCTTGGAAGCGAGCGAAGGAAAATGGATTTTGTATGTATATTTCATTATTTTTTCTTTTCGATCCATATTGCCTATCGAGATAACTCTACAACATTTTATTTTTAGGTAAATACAGTGTATTTACCTTTCGCCTACAATAAGGTAACAGTAATAATGTGAAGTAATATACACTTACATTATAATACTGAAATTTTTAACTGTTTTGCAAATTTAATTAAAAAAAACGTAAAAAACGAAAACGATGTTGCTAATTAACTGACCAAGTAAAGCGATTACGTTACACATTTTGTATTTTCACGAAACGACGAGAGAATATAAGTCGCTACAAGCAATAATATTGCATGTACAAGCTCGAGTTCAACTTTCCCACGGGACCAAATTTACCTAAGCGTACGCGTAGAACACATTATCATACCTAAGCCATATCAGTACTAAATTAGATCCACGTAAACGATCCACGTAATTTGTCGCCCTTCCAAAGAACCGCATGTACGCGATTATTTAGTAATGTCTGCATATCGTTCATGTATTTCTAGCCTTATTCTAAAAATTAAGTAACTGTTGATGCGTAGCCTCGTTGGAATGTTCACGCGTATCACAACTAAAGCGTATCAATCTTAATGTGCACATTGAACCCCTCCCAAAGATCACGCCATATTCAAAAACACGCGGCCTTCGCATACAACATTAAACAAGTATGTCGAAATAAGACCAAATGTCGTAATTCAAGATGGCTTACCCAAAAATACCTCGCTGCCATAAAAGAAACAATTGAAAGCACTAAGTGTAGGCGCGAGACAGGGCATGCGGCTGATAGCAATAATCGCGACGTGAATCAGTACCGAGATTAGGAACAAGAGCGGTAGTTAAATAACCCTAATATGGCTGATATTATTCGCCCCGCGCATACATAGGTCACAGTTATTAGCGTAATTGTCTTCGCCGAGTAGGCGTCCCATTGTTCGTGGTGTTGTTACGTGAATAACTAAACGGTTATCGTATTCCGATCTTAAAGACTCGCCGTTAAACTTTTTAAGCTTACGTACGCAGTCCGGCGCCGTATCTTAACAATCACCGATTGTTGTCATTTGTAAGCTCGAGGCGTGTTTTTGTTTTCAAGCAGAAGCCTGAGGGCTACATGTATCTGAACGCTGTTCTGATTTTTTACTTGGAACTGTACATATGGATATTTGTCAACTCCACAAGCACTAAACAATTCTACCACCTTCTGAAATGGTATTAGTTTTATATTAGTTATTATTACAGTCTGTTTCGAAAAACATTTTTTTTGCGTGTGTTAAAAATGTATTCTTAATTCACAAGTCCGCTATTGAGATCGATGAATCTGACAGAGTAGTTTATATTAATTACTATATTCATATTGCTCAATTTATTAAACTCCTACACAAATATTGAGTTTGCCAACCGACTCATCACGATGCCAATCTATTACGATTTCACGCTTTTCATGTAGTACCTTCCATTTCTGTACTAACGTGTAATGTTTATAATACTAATATTAATAGCATATAATGTTGTCAACAGTTATTGTAAAAAATATATAAACGTTGTTAATTTCGGGAGCATTATTACTTTCTCTTCTTTCCACGGTCACCATCTTACTCCAACACCCATTAAAGTAGCGTGGTATGTGTTTGTGGGAAGAGACCCATACCCAGCAGTGAACTAAAGCGTTACGTCTTTACGCATACCATTTTAAATAAACAATTAGGAAAAACAAATAACTTTGACATTTGGATTGACGTTCACTTGATCTTCGGTGATCATTGTCTCTTATGGTTTATGACCAACTCCAATTAGATCAAGTATTCTATCATAGCTTATTTCATCACCTTCGAATAATTAAAAGAAGGTCTGCCATTACGAAAAACACGTTGCTAATTATTACTAACGCATTATTTCATAAATAACTAAAAGTGGTCTATATTTATAGATAACGATTTAAATATTAATCAGTGTTAGCGTCATGTCAACTAACGGTTACTCAATACTGCTGAAGTTGAGAATTGCAGATATTATCTGAATGTTTAAATGTTGAGATAAGTAACGAGACACGTTTACGTTAACATCGATATACAACGATAAACATATTCAGCTTTCAATAATAAAGACTTGACGTGGCGCGAGAAACTTTGACAATGGCTGTTACGAAGGAAAACAAATAGCTAACATGTATTTTCATACAAAAGTGATTGACAGACATACATATGTACATGTGTATATATATTTTTTATATCGCCGATTTGTGATTGTAGTTTTTAGAGCGTGCATTTAAAACTACGAAGGCCACGCAGCACTGTTTTAAATACCATGGAGAAAAATAATACTGTGCACGTATTTTCTTGGTATATGTACGTACAGCCTTAATCACAACATTTTCCTGAAATATACTATTATTTCGAAAAAGAGAACCAAAGCGAGCATAGAATGTCGCATGAAGTCGTATTTTTGCTACACACCTGTTAATAAATCAAAAAGCAAATTATTTAAGTCTTGGTTGATTTCATTTACTAAAACATTTTATTCCTTAGTCATTCATTAGGAATTTTGTCTTACCTGGAAAATAATTACCAAACTGGATATACTAATAAGAGATCACAATTTTAACTTACGTTTTTGAATGATCAAATTAAGACATTTATTGCTTAAGCGCCATAATTGTACTGCGGTTATGTATTTGCATGTAATTGCCGCTATATCCGTTGTACGACCAAAATAAATATCTTGTCTTTATATTTACAGGATATTATGCGTTGGTAATTAAATAGTATGCTGCAATAGCAACTTTTATAATTCTGTCGCATTCGCTATTCCTCGAGTTATCCAATATTACAAGTGACCGATATTAATGACAATTTTTCCTCAGGTATTTTACGTATCACCTAATCGAGACAATTATTTAAATAGTCCGTAGACTTCCAAAGTATTAGTTATAGCAGTCCGTTGGAATTCACCAAAAATCCAGGTGTAACTGAAATGGCTCATTATTTTTATATATTTTTGTAGACAGCTTCAATAATGTTTCATAATCATCGGTCACTCAATTAGTTGCTATTATTATATTATATTTTTTTATTTGTTTCTGAACTTTCCGATGCTGGTACTGCATCACTGAACTAGCATTCATTTGGTTGCTGTGTCTTCGAGACACTATACTATAGCTATGATCAAGTGTGTTCCTAGCGGAAGACTGTTAGCAGTGGGACACGGTAACTGCTGCAGATAAACCAGCTTAAGATGCTGTTTACTTCATTCAGTGGCATTAAATCGCCGTCTACATTTTACGTGCCGGTAACACACTGACCGCTATAGCGCGCGGTTGAGTCGACCGCTGACATAACGGCATCGGTCCGGCCATTCGACCCGTTAACTGCACCGTTCCTACGCGATTACACACATTGTGATACTACAAATACTTCGTATAGGTTAAACGAGGTGCCAGTAGGATAGTTTCGATTTTTAAATAAAATTATTGTCGACGTTTAGAACGTGTTAGATGTACAACTGAAAATCTAGTGACCAATTTTAACAGCAAACAAAATGTTCGTTAAATTGCAAGAAAATAACTGATGATGATTGATATCGTTAGGCCTTGAAGAAAATAAACAAAACCGATTAAAAGTTAAGGCCTCAATATTTTGGAGTGGGGATATCGTAACAGTTCTGATAAAAACAAAATTGCTTGTACGTTTTATACTTAATATTTAAGTTTCTAACTACTTAATTCTTGTTTATATTTATGAATTAAATTATTTTATTAGGTACTAAGAAATGTAAAATGTATTAATTATTCCAAAGATATTGAGTAATACCACATTTTCACAAGGCTCCAATACATTTTCTATACTATGCCATATTGCTGGACAGTTTTACGAGGATAGTTATATTAGTAGTTATGTTTCTATCGTGCTTGGTGCTCCAGATTTGCGCCGGTCCATTGGCCGGTGGTCTTACGTCGAGGAAGCCACGCCCTAGGACAATCTGACACAACGACCACTCGTTGCAAAAGCTTTCACAATATCATGTTACGTTCACCATTTACATTACCACCAATGCTTATAGTGCAGTTGCTGTCTCGGCGAGATTTGGGTTTTTAAGTACTTGACATTGGCTACTGTATTTTGTTGTTACACGGTTCAACCCACAAGTAGGTATCTTTAAATATTTCGAAGTCCTTTGCGTTATTGACTTGATCTTCGATTCTATTCCACTTAAACGTTACTGTTAAGGAGCTTGTGCGTTTTATATTGACTATTCTTCAATATTTGTCTAGTCGTAAGTCAGTAATAAGTTTTCAATTACTGGACACAAAACAATTTTTCTTCAATAATAAATTTGTCTAGTAGCTAGTCAGTAATTAGTTTTGGACTGGACACAAAACAATAAAAGTATTCGGTGTTCAGTCTACGTCCCAGTTTTATTTAAACAAAGATATAAAAATGCACGTCAGAAGCAATTATTTCATCCAACTTCATAACATGGATCATATTGGAACAGTTCAGTATAAGCACAATTTGATTGTATGACGTAACGTATTGTTTTATTCGGATGCGCGTGCGAATGGCTCGACCCACATACCTACTGATACTTATTTTATTGAGTTCATTCGTTCATAACTTTTTACCCCCAACCTTTCATAATGTGAATTGGTTTGTTGTCTCATGTTGTACTAAGAAGAAACATGCCATTTTTCTGTTGATAGGAGACGCTATGTTGTAATGGATACAATAATACCATTTAAATGAGTTAATAAAGGTTGAAGGTACGTTAAAACGTCTTAAAGAATTGAAATAATTCACGTTTTTTTATTTATTGTCAGCGCGATTGCGTCCAAGAATATTTAACTCACCAATATTCTTATGAGTGTGATTTAGGAAATATATACATACCTAGTTATTGAAATATTTATAACTACAACATGAAACTTTCTTTTAACGGAATCTTGTCTCCCATTTAACATGACCATATGTACTTATTTCAGATGCGGCGGCAGGCTCGGATCTCGGCCGGCGGCGCGCTAGTTGTGCGTTCCGCCTCTGCTCTACAAGGTAATATGGCATTCAGTAATTATTTCTTCTCACTTTTACTCTATTCTACCAGTAAATCTGTCATCTTATGACCCTTCCATAATACGATGGAATCCGTGCCAACCAGGATCTCACCGTACAATCAAGGGTGAAGCATATCAACACGCTGTTTCAATAAGAATTTACGGAGTAGTACAGAATAGATAACAAGATTTCTGAGAATAAGCGATAAACGTGAAACTGAGAATAAACGTGTTAGTGACTATCCAGTTTGCAATATAGACACAGCCAATGATTAATTGTCTGTTCAATAAACACAATAAGTTTTGATAAGAATATTGCAGAAGATTAATCAGTTGCAATTATTTCATATATATTTCTTATATCTTGTCTAATTTTCTTTCTTTTTCCTGTTTTCAGTTTGGCTGTGGTTGCTGATATTTGTATTCCAAAATGAATTTCGAATATCGAGGTCCATACAACCAGGTGTAAGTAAAAATATTTTATATTAACATACCCACCGAACCTTCTAATGTACCTATTTCAAAACATTAAAGAGTTTTCTGGCTTCCAATACTTATGTTTATTAGGTCTAAATTTTAATTAAAATGTATAGTAATTGAGTAATTTTTCATTTTCGACATTAAAACGGCATAATGATTACCATGCCGGATTACCGTTCGAAGTGTCAGGAGTTCAAACCCCAATGAAACAGATTTTTTAATGATAAGTTTAAATTTCTCTTCTCAACCTAGCTGTTGCTGCTTTTATATGTTGCATGACGCCCACGTCACAGGGAATCCTAATGTCACTCATAGTCCCGAGTGTGAAGCGCTAATTTATTCTAATTTCATTTACAGTACTTGGACTTCGACAATCTTCCCGAGACGAACTTCACGTGCACTGGCAAAGTGATCGGCGGATATTACGCTGATCTCGAGACTTCTTGCCAGATGTTCCACGTGTGTACTGTCGGGCAGCAGGACGAGCCCATGGATATTAAGTTCCTTTGTCTCAATGGCACTGTATTTGATCAGGTAATAACAACTTTTGATTTGGTCCTACAATTGCCCCCTTACTTATTTTCTATTTAAAAAGGCTATGCGTAACTATGTGCTAGTTCAAAATTAGATATCCACAATGTAAATAAAATTGTTACCAGCTGAAAAAAGTTTTTTATGGTAAATTTAAAATTTTGACGATAATAAACTTATACGATGATATTAAAATAATAATCTAAGTAAATTGAAATCAATTCACATTTCCCAATATATATTTCGAGTTAACTTCGTTCTCTAACTTTATAATAATAAAAGGCAAGGTTTGTTGTAGAAAATTGTAATTATCATAGTTCAAGGTAACACAATCGGGATCCAAAACGGTTTTCGTGGCGCGTAACATTTCCTGGTTTACATTTTGGTCACCTACCTACATGGTTAAATGGTTATAGTTGTTACAACTATGTAAAGATATTTTCTACTTAATTTTGTTTTAAATGTTTCAGGAGACACGAGTTTGCGAAAGGGTAGATGAAGTAGATTGTACAAAGTCTGAAAAGTTTTACAGTTTAAATTTAGAATTATACGGTAGCACAGCGCCACCTATAATACAACCAGACCAACCAAAACCTCAAACTCAATCGACGGAACAATCTCATAAACATACTAAGCCCACGGAAACTATCTCTGACCCATTTATAAACGAAACACCAACGACCCCTGATAAAATTCAAAATCAAACTCCAGATATAATAGACTCTACAGAAGACCCGGTTCAAGAAATAAAGAAGGAGGAACCGAAGTATCCTCAAGATATTCAATCCGTACGTCCATCTTTGCCCCCAAAAGAACACGACGATCTCGGAGGAGGTAAAACAATAAACATTCGATTATTCAAGTTACATAAGTATTGTTTATTATAAAAAAAAAACCTTTACCCTTTTTTAAATGTTACATTTACCCTTCTATATATTTCCAGAATATTACTTAATATTATCTAAGCATATCATAAATCAAATAAAATAAAGAATAGGGTTGACCCCTTTTTTTAATTTTCAGAATATCAAGACGAAGATGAAGCAATCGACTCTGAGGGTGCAGATTACGAAGAAGATTACTCGCACCCCCTAACGACTACTATCCAGATACCAATTACCACTACATCCACTACAACAAAGCAGACTCCAACAAGTACTATTTTATCGCCAACTAGTCATTCACCGCCCGTTCCTCACTTGTTGTCTTCGCCAATACCGTCGATATCTTCTTTACCTCCATCTGTACACCCATCCTTACCACCAACTGTGAGTCCTACGCCAACGATAGATCCATCACTTCTGTCTCCTCAAGAATTCATATACCGTCATCGTGGCCCAGGATCTGAAGCTATATCATTCCAACGTCAGAGTTTTCGCCCTGCAGATGGAGTATTTATAACACATGCACCACCTCAACAGTTTGATCACTTCCAGTACGAATCATCAAGGACTGCTCCTCGACCAGTAGCGTCTCGGCCAGCGCCTTTCGTACAAAGGCCACAACCGGCACCATTCCGACCTACAACATTGGATCCAAGAAATCAAATACTACGTCCAGGACCAACCTCTCAGCCTTCCGACAGACATGAAACTTCAGTCAAACATCGCCAACAACAGCCATATCCTTCATCATTGCCATCTCAACACCCGCTACCTTTTAATCCATTTTATTACGATCGCAAACGAAGTGATGATACCATTCCAGAGGATCAATCATCACTAACAGCTCGTTCTGTCGCACCTCCTACGGAAACTGAAAAACCTCCAAATAAACCAAAAAGTCCACCTCGAGTTATTGTTACTGCTAGTGCATCTGTTAGTGACAGTAACGGAAAAAGATTAAATTACACTGTAGGTAACGTGGTCAATGCCGTGAAACCAATCGTAGCAATAAATTATGATGATTATAAGGAATCTGATCTTATATTTGATCCTTTCTTTCTCGATGTGCCAAAATTACAAAAGCGACGAAAGACTAGATCTAACAGAAATAGAAAAGTTTTCACTGTTCCTGAAACTGCTACTATATCGACCATTTTATTGCCAGAAAACAACGTACCGACTACATTTTCTCCTATAACGTCGCGAGCTACTACGATTAAGACATCTAGTGCAGCTTCTACGAGCACTACCACAGCAACATGGAGTCCAGAGGATTACGTTGACGATAATTACGAACCACACGCATATATCCCACCAGCGCCACCTCTCGCTGTTCTCGTAACCGATGATCAGACTAAATACAGAAAACCGTCGTCAAGCAATGTAGTGGAGAATAAAATTAGTTTCGAGAGTAAACAAAAATTTGGTCGTATAGATATAGCAAGGCCGACGTCGTCGTCTGCGGCGCAGATAATCTCTAGTCAAAGTGCGGGCACCGAGGCGGCGTCCCCTGTCACCTCGTCGTCGCCTCTCGAGGTGCCCGCTTGCGCCTCTCCGCGCACCACAGACTGTAGACTCCGTGCCTAATGATTAGCTCAGATTATAAATAGATAAGTAGTTGCGTATTTAAATAGGTAGTGAATTTTAATAATTTCCCCAATGTTGAGCTCAAAATAAAATTGCTTTTGATTATATCAATATTTGAACATTTTATTTGGTTTTCTAAAATATATCTATTTATTTTTTGTTTGTTTTATGGTACACAATCGTTTGATATTGATTAATATGTTAAATATATTTATATATAATACTGTAAATACATAGATAGTTCGCTACGTTTATCATTATTGTTTTGTATCATTTAATATAATAATATTTCTAAAGAATATTACTATGAAAACTATTTTATATAAACTGTAAGTGGAGTGTAAAAAAGGAAATTTGTAAATATACATACTATGTATTGAAAATACACGTTACAATTGTCATGTTTGTTTATTTACGAAAGAAAATAAAGGTATTGGTCTACATTAGTTGTAAAATGCCTATTTAGTAATACTTGAGTCAGTGAAAACACAATCTTTAATTTAAAAATGATTTTTAAGAAAATAAGAAACAAATACTGAAAGCTGATACATACAATCAAAATATAATATTATTATAAAGAGTGAAATCCCCTTACACAAAAATTTTAAATGGCAGCTTATTTTTACCCTAAATTTGTTTTCACATTAAAATCCTTTTTAACCGACTTCAAAAAAGGAGGAGGTTATCAATTCAACACGTATTTTTTTATGTATGTTACTCCATAACTT
>DWGW01001424.1:0-11386 GCA_018247775.1 Udranomia orcinus
GTCTTCTCCTAGAACCAGCGGTGCCTCCGGTAGCCCCGCCCGCTGCGCCGCTAAGGGACAGTCGGGACGCCCTTTCCGACGCTGCTCCTAAGGACTGACGAGATTGTCGAAGATCTAAAAAATGGGAGAAGTTTTGCTGAAGGCTTGTCATATGTGAATGCAATAATAAGCTTAATAATATGTACAAAACTTGTAGTTTGTGACACATGTCCATTTAGTTTAGATTTATAACAAATTCAGGTAGAACATTTTTAAATATAAGTACATATACATTTCAACTTGGCTTTTAAGTTACTTACCGGTGCGCGATCCTAACAAACTTCCTGGATAACCAGGAGCACCGTACCGTGTGGAATGTGCATAACTGTGTTGAGATTGTCCATCGGCCAGGGAGCGTGCCCGACCCGGCCTTCCTGGTAATGGTTCTGTAGCTGTTGGTTCATTATAAGTTCGTGCACGTGGGATCGATCGCGCGCTGTAAGCAGACACTTGATCCCATTCGCGCTGTTTGCCAAATGCTCCTAGAGTAGCTAATGAAGACAGAGGGCCACTTGGGCTCGGCGTTCCTGTTAGTCCTCCACAACATGGATTTGGCATCTTTTCAGGAGCTTGTGTGTGTAATCTATGAACGGTCCGTGACCGTCGTCTTGACGCTGCGGCAAATATTAATACTGCTACTACAATTGTGCCACAAATGGCAGCACTTGCTGCAATTGTGATCTTGTCCATGTTGGATGCCGCTGCAGATACGGTGCGTACTTCTCTGCATTGGGAATAAGGCACCGTCTCTGGGCTAACATGAACCTCTTCCAAGGAGATTACGCAGACAACGATACATTCCTAAAATAAAGAATATTTGATTAATAAGTTACTACGTCAATTTCTTTACATTCTTTATGTAATGTAATTTTGCTATTACCTGAGAAGGAACATTTTTTATTTTAAACTCCCTTTCGCTAGCCTCTAGCGGTGGCCCTTGCTTAAAACTCTTGTCTCCAAAAAGTCTATAAACTACTCGGAATCCAAGTATATTTGCAACATCTGAATCCCATTGTATAATTACGGAATTATCTTGTCTGTAGGCATTTTTTACAATAACTTCGTTAGTGTCGTCTACTTTTGGTTTTTGAGGAAAATTCATAACCAGAGGCGGCCTTTGGTGCGAAGCATGTCGCCAGGTTGGAGCGGCTGGACGAACTGACGGAACCCTGCTAGGTCGTTCAGAGGTTGTGCTGGTTGTTGACGAAATAAAAGGCTTCGTTGTAATTTCACCAGTCGTTATTGTAGTAATTGGACTCGAAGACGATAATATGGAATTATTAGCTGTTGTCATTGTTGAAGTAGACGAAGAAGTCGTTGTTATTATAGAACTAATTTCACTGGGTTCCTTCATTGTTGTCAATACTCGTTCAGACGTTATTGAATTTTCATGCTCGCAAACAAGTTCATTGGGCTCGAAACTATAGAATCCACGTTCACGAAAGTGTGGAGGATTGCCGCAAAATTGTGGATTTCTCTCTCGAGAAGTGACTTGTAGCTCACCGTTGCGAATCCATTCAATTATCCAACGTAGACGACAGTCGCAATTCAAAAAGCGACCACCCAGACTCAAACCTCTTAGAGTATTGTTAAGGTGAGCTAATGCTTTTTCTGGAACTGTCGGTAATGGATTTCCGTCTAGTGCTAATAATGTAATCGAAGGATTGTTCAGGAAAGCGTCGGACGGTAACTTGTTTAATAAATTAAAACCTATGTCCAGAACTCTTAGTTCAGTCAATGTTCCAATGGCTGCAGTAGGGAACTCTGGCAAAAGGTTGTTTAAAAGGCTTAATGAACTAAGAGTGCTTTTAATTCCAGTAAATGCGTCTTGCTTTAAATTTACCAACAAATTTCTTTCCAAGTTTAATGCCGTTAATGAATCCAATCCTTCAAAAGTGCGACCTCCATCTGACCCGGGTAATTCCCTAATACTATTTTGTGAAAGATCCAGAAATGCGAGACTTCTAAGACCTCGAATACACTCGGGAACAATCTTTTGTTTAGTTCCCTTTAGATTAAGGTTTTTGAGGGAATTTTCGAGGCCTGCAAGTGCCTGAGTGGCTAAAGTTACGTTATTGTCTGATATTTTTAAAGTTGTTAACTCATTGAGCAAACTAAATGCATTGTTATCTATATGATTTATTCGGTTTTTCGATATGTCCAGTAAAGATAAGCTTTTCAATCCTTTTAACGCATTAACCGGTACTTCCGCTAATTCGTTATCCTGCAGGTTTAGGTTTCTCAAATAGGGACCCTGTCCTTTGAAGGTGTCATCTTCTATTTTCTTCACTTTGCACCCAGATATTTGTAGGTTCCTTATTGCAACATTTACAAAAATGTCATCACCGAGGACTCTTATGGTTGAATTATTTATATACAGCAGATCAATTACTATTTTTCTTGCATTTGAATTAAGAGCAGCCAGCAGTGTAGGAAAATCGACCTGCAATTGGAATGATCATATTTGTATCGTATCCCAATAGGTTTAAGGACTTGAGTAGGTGCATTATTTATTTTACTGTACCTGATCACATTGCACGGATAATTCTCTGGCTAGATTGAAAGCACAGACGCATGTTGTCTGTAAAGCGGGCACTTCTTTCCACGGGCACTGTCCGTCCGTCTGTCGAAATGCCGCCATGACGAGCAACGAGGACAGCAACCACCGTAGTTGAACGTTGGTACCCTGGAATTAAACAAATATGTATTTCATTATGTAAATCATAACATTTAATAAAAAATCATAATTTGTAAGAAGTAAGAGTGTACAGGCAGGCATTCGTTGTTGCAGAGACTTATACGAGTCTCGTATATTATCTGAAATTATTAGTTCAAATCAAACTTACAAGATTTCTGGGACAATGGGCGAAATGAGCCATAAAATCATAAAAAAACATCCAACAATTTTGGAAAGAAAATAGCCGAATCATATAAATATCAGAATACATCTATTGTTATACGGCTAAATCTATTATATATTAAATAGATTATATATTTTTTCAATTGAAAAGCCTACGTATAAGTAAACTAACAATATTTTTTCCCGATAAACAAAACCTAAACATAATGACATTATGCTGCTGCACGGATGGCAATGCGTGAAACGAACAGCGTGCAGCAATCAACCGGCGCACGGACCGTTGCGGAGAGAAGTGCAGTTGGTCGCCGCGAGCTACTAGCCCGGAAAACTCGGCTTTCCCTGCACGTGCGATCGTTAATTAATCGCTACTACGTCTCTATTGTCTAGCGAACCGTGCTCCGATCCGAGTTTTGCAAAAATCCGACGTCTGATGTTTTGTTAGGTCCGCATCGAGATATGAAATAGGTTTTTTGAGTGAGTGACGTACGTACGTGATGTTTCCGTGCTGTAATGAGGATTGGTAGAAAAGGTTTTTTTTTCTATTATATATACTTAGAAATTAGTGCTAAATCTGTATTTTCTAAAACGCTCATAGATGCCCTAATTATAACGTATAAATATTTGTTGTAGTCGTCTACTAATCTTGGTGAAAACTTGTTTCAGCGGTTAAGTTTTAAAGAAAAGTCGTTTCTTAACATATAACACCATCCTCTAAAACATAATAAGTAGACGCGACACTAATACATATCGTATGCTTGAAATGTAATTTACATTTGGATATTTGTGTATCGGATCGCGCTGCGACCGAAATTCGTGTCCAATAACCCGTGTGTCGTTGGACAAACATTTGCGTATGTCCGAATATAAATGATGGTTCGATTCGTCCGCCGTGTTTACAGTATCGGATGACGTGGACTTAACAGCCTACAAACAACCTTAACATATTTAGATACTAGGCTTCATATTCGGTTTCGCTCCTGTTACGTCCACGAATACGATGGGTGATCTTATAAAACTTTTCTAAGTTAGTTAAATCTCAGCTAAGTTAGTTAAATTTTTTTTATCTTTTGTTTTTACTACGCAATGCCCCATTGTATCTCAATCCTTAATATTTATGTATAGTAAATTCTCGTTTCTTTAAATGTCATAATATATACTCAGACGACTTTTAAGCTTATTAAAATGGACGATATCTGCGTTAGACTACGAACTAATCGATATACAGAGAAAACGATTCCCAGACGCGGGACAGTCGTCTATAGCACAGTGGTTGGTTGATAATAATGGTACAAAATACGCTTATTGTACACTAATACGGAAAAAACAACTACAATAGGCAATAACAGTATACATTCACATCGTAGACAAAACGAGGTCTTATTGCTATTGCGATTTCTTCCAGACGACATTTACATAGAGAATGTCGAGGACTGAAAGGCACACTTCAAAACTTCTGTATATAAATTAGTATTATGTGAATAAAATTAAGAGGATACGCCTTAAAAAGCAGTTTACACTAGAGAATGCACTACATGATGATCAACAGACAAAAAATAACAAAGCCTGCTGAGTTTCTTGCCGTATCTTCTTAGTTAAGCCGCGTTCCAATCCGTAGTTTATAAAATATGTAACATATTGACAATTTGTAAGTGCCCCGCTAGGCTTTAGGCGTTAGGCTTTTTGAATTTGAATTATAAATATATCTGAATTATAAAAGAATAAGCAAACGTTAAGGACGATGAGAAAGTGAGTGTGACTCAGAAGTTTATAGTTGGGGAATGGCTAGGAGAGTCATGCGCGGAGCAAAGAAATTTTAAAAGTATGAAGTTTGTGTCTGTGTGAAAAAGAGGGAGATAAAGAGAAATATAAAGAACGCTTGAGAGGGGCAGAAAACTATGTATTATAACCAGGTCTATTCTACTATCTAATCGCAAGAAACGGCCATGCATCTGGTAATTGAAACACTTCACAAAACCACTCTAACCATCATTTCCTTCTCTAGATCGCATCATACGTACAATAGCAATCCTTCATTCATTTCGGTTTTTATTCAATAAATTTATTCAACAAACATTTCTCTATTTTATATCTAAAAGTTGGTACTCGAAATTTTGAAAAATTCTTATGGATATGAAAAATCATCGCCAATGTACGTCGGACTTATTCCATGAGATTTTACGTATTTCGATAAAGAAAGAATCGGGCTGTTCGGATACTAGAATCCGACGTTAGCATTATGTAGTACAAAACTTTAGGTACGACGTTCTTATCAAGCGTTATTTTGCGGCTCGAACTGGGTAACTAACCTACATACTTGTTTGGCCCCGTTTGCTGTAACGGTTCTCTTGGCCCGCGACGCTGTTACGAGTGGCACGAGATGCTCACCAATTCACTTTCGCGTGGCCTTTACCTAACTCTTGATTCAAGTACGCATTTAATATAAAGCGGACAATTCACTTTACTTTCGTTAAGTTGGTGTTATGATAGGGAGTTGATAGGATCGAGAACATGAAGAGTGATGTCTGGTTACAGTTGAAACATAATATTAAAGGCATTTAATTTCATACTTCATTAGCTATAAAGTATATTATAAAGAATCGGATTTTTTAAACACTGGTAGTCTGATTCGCGATTTTAAATTTTTTTTTTATTAATTATCATTTTTTAAATATTAATTTAATACAATTGTAATTTACAAACATATTCAAATATCAGTAAGAATCTATATTAGCGCAACATAAAATGACAAGTTAGTATTTAAAATCTAAAACATTTAAATTTTTATTCAACAGGCAATACGTTCAATGTATATTTTGCTATTAATTAATTTATTGAATCAATCGGTATTTCATTTTCTAATCAAACAATAGGATCTTTCAGAAAGTAGGGGTCAGTTGGATTTTAGCCCGCTTAAAGCGTAACAAGTCGGAGACGGACTTCATGCAGACGCATGCTAAATCCGATCATCATTCCCCGTTTTAACCTTGTGGAAAGATCGACGTCAAATTTCTCACACCAACTACATATAGTTCTTACAAAGACAAGTCGTTAGCGCGATTCAGAGTACTGCTAGCGCCATCTATTGATGGATTTATAAAACGTTCAACTGCCGGTGACGAGTGAACGACTTCAAAAGTTATGTAGGAACTAGTCATATCATATCTTGAATTGAAATAAAATGAATGATATCAGGTAAACCTTAAATAATAATTGATTAAAGGTGTAAATAGTGCCAGTCGCTGTATTGTTTTTGTTATTTACAATGTATGAATTCAACATTTTCTTATATTAATTTTCTGTTACATTAGAAGTCATGATTTCTCATCATAAAAAATTTAACTGCTGATAATTTCTGTTCGAATGTATAATTATGATTTGAAATAATAACTGACGTGAATTTTAATCTGACGAACCGGTTGTTTGTAGGCCGACGTATTACGGATGTTACTATTACTACGAATACCTAACTGTTCAGTAATTTAGAATCTCTATACTTTTCTAATGATGTGGCTCTAATTTGGTTTCTTACAGTACCGTTGGTTTATGTCTTTTTGACAACTGTAGTATTTGCATATTATTAAAAAAATAAATGCATCAAATGAATTACTCGTTAGTGCTACTTTACTGGATAATATTCTGATATCTTACGTGTTTAATCGTAAACGTGTATTGGATCAATTTCATAATAAGCTTGTTTTATAAGCTCAGGTTAAAATTTTAGAGTATTGTAGAGCAAAATTTTAATCGTTTTTACTATCACTAAAATACTTCTATCTATATAGAAACGCCATAGTAAATTCTAACGGAATATTCTTGTGTTCATTACTACTAGGGGATGCCTTAATTCATTCCAAGATGTCTATGGGAAGAGTTTTTTTAGAAGTTTTTCTAACACATACTATATTATATAATATAACGTAATTGTTATATATAATGTTCAATATCGTGCTTACCGTTTGTTTCCTATAAGATGTAAACTAAGTTTTCGTGTAAAGAAAACGATAAAAGCGTTTTATGTTATATCCAGTGTTCTGTCTTCACACTATATAAAAATCTATCTATAATACATGTTTAACTGTTTTATACCTGTTCGTAGTTTTTGAAATCTATTCATAAATATTTTTTAAAACCTAAATCTATTGATAATTTTAAAAACTACAACATGCGACGAACAAGATTGGATCCTGTCGTCTACAATCTACTTTCTGGACGTAGGATAGGACGTACGATAGTTTACGTGAGACCGGCCCATTTCATGTTTAATCGTTATATTACGCAGCATACACAAATCTATGATGATACATGTCTAACCGCACTATTACGTACTATCAAATCTACGATGTTACATGTTTAACCGTTTCATTATTGGCGACGTGACGTTGCAAACTCGTCGTCGATCGACATGCAAGGAGCGTCGCGTCGCAATCCAGAGCATTCCGCTCACGTTCCGCAAATTACGTCGCCGGCTGATTCTAAACACAATGCTCGACATAATACCTGAATAAATTGTCCCAGTATACAATATACATTCGATTTTAAATAACAAACGACATCCATTTGATATTTATCTTTATTCGTTTCGGTTTTGTCTTCCATTTTTTTTGTTCTCTTTTTTGTCGGTCGCAATTGGAATTGCCCCTTTTAAAAACACGTAGGTAATTATTTCCATTAATACCACTCGGAAGTCCTCGGCGAGATTCGAAACGACTAAAATTAATTAAGAGAGCATTAAAACTTTGTCATTCTAATTCCTCCTGAGTTATTTCATTTTGCTATTTTTAGAAAATTAATTTCCATTGTTATCCTGTGACACTCGCGTAATTTATTATGTCAGAAACACAAAGTGAGTAAGTTGTATATTTTCTTCTCAATTTAACCACAAAGTATTGGAAAGATTTTTCTCTGAGGTTTGGATTTAAAATGGATTTAGTACTGTTGGCGACAGTGAATTTAAATAACTTTGTTCCATTTCGATGAAATGTTTATTTTTTTTATTGTAATATGAGGTTGTTTGTTAACGACGAATCAATGTTAACTCACAACGACTTTTCAGGATTTACGTGGGATCATTGAAAAACATTATAGTTGTTATTATTTTATACACTGTATATTGTAGAGTAATGTAAATGTAATAATAATGTAATGTTTTGCTCTCCGATTAAATCTTCGCAGGAGATTGCTATCAATAAAACAAATTATATTTTATATTGCATACGATGTTTGTTGAAAAAAAAACATTAGACACATTTACTAATATTGCGTATAAATCAATATGAAAACACATACAGTGCTATATCCAGTTAATATAATAAGAATGAATGAAAAATGTGTGTTTGTCTCTGGTGGTTAATTTATTTTAAATAGTTTCTGGTCGGCTTATGACAAACATTCACAATTGCGTAAAGTTTTTTTAAATAGTTAACTTAATACTTAATTTAAAGTATTTATTAATTTATTTTACTTAAAAAACATTTTCAAATTCGCGTGGGCATTGTTTGAACCGATTCAGACGCTTCCCGGACGACGTTGAAATAAAGTAAATCCGGGAAAATCCGGATGGACGTCAGACCTACTTTCAAGGGGCGATAAAACATTTTCTAAAAGGTTTGAGTGGAAAGTAGTAACGGAGATGAATGCGAGATATTATTAGATCCCCGTTATGTTGCGACATCGTTCGAACGTGACTCGAGCTTACCTTGCTTTTAAAGTTTAGTTAGTACTCATATCCCTTGAATGTTAGTTAAAGGTGCAAATACTGATAATAAATGTGAAAGATTCATTAGTCAGATCAATTCACATTACAAATTTAAGTTCTAGCACATTGTTGATACGCTTTAGTCGCTTCGTGTTTGAGTGAAAATGAGCAAAGGTAATTTAGTAAATCTCGTATCTATGAAATCTTGTCCGACTTTTCCAGTATATAATAGGCTCAATCACCTATAAATGAGCTTGCCTCAATAATCCGATTTTAGAGGTTTGCGTATTCAAACTGAATCAATGGTCTTAATACCTAGTACTTAATATTATGTAATAATATTTATTAGATTCTAATAAATCACCACTATATGTGTATATCTAAAATTTATTCTAGGCCACGGCCGCATACATAAAAGTGATATGTATTCTCTCACTGATTACCAACAATGTTTGCTAGATATAAATCTCTTACAATGCAGCGCTTTTTGCAATTATACAAATTACTATGCGCTTAGATGTACGTATGTTTTCTGTTCATTGTATTCACGCAACTCGGGGAATATGGAAAACGATGAAGTAATCTGCCGGTTGGTATTATTTGAAATTTTCTAGATCATTTTTTTTATTTTAAATTGCCGACCGTTCTGCCCACATGTGGTTGTAATACTAATCTCGGATACATTTACTCTTAATATTCCGCAGATGTACGTAGTATCGATATTCATAACAGTTAATATTTGCAGCAGAAAACGTAACTATGGATTCGTGTTAGATAGTATGAAATTGTGAGCCTAGTTATAATCGAAATAGAAGAGGAATGAAATGTTTTGTACATTATCTCCCATTATGAATTTGATTACTCTATGAATATTAAGAAACATGATGCATGGATCTCGGTGCCTTTCTTATTGAACCAAATAATTAGGTCGACTATTAATCGCCGTGATTTTTTCCTTCGAATTTAAGTGAATCTCTTTGAACATTATTGGTTTTCTCTTCTTTAAACATTCTTCTATAAGTTGTGTGGTCATAAGATTTAGTATATATTTTAATATAACTATCGTAATATAGTGTAAGCTATATTATATATACAAAAGTAACTACGAAAATGTTAACATTACGATTAAATGTGTTCTGTCAATGGACGGGCTATGCTTAATTACAAGTATTCGAAAAGCGTAACACTAGAAACAATTTATTATTATAATTAACGCATGGAAATAATACATACATATTTATTTGGGCAATTAAGTACAATACAACGTCCATTATAAAAAAATATATGCAGAAAGTTAAGAATATAATTGACCTCCGGTGAGTACTTTGAGCGTCATACGCACAATTTCTCTGCTAATATGAAATTCGAGTGAAACTTTGAGTACGAAATTGTTTTTAATATTAATTACGTATAAAATGATTTTACGTAAGCATAAAACATGCAAGTATTACCTGTATAAAGGGAACATGAAATTACTTTTGCTGATAAGCGACGGTGTGACAGAGGAGGGGCGCAGAGTCAGCATAATATTTCACGAACGTGTTTAGAAAGCGCGACTCCCTATAATTAGCAAGTAGGTGCGTCTTTGCCGGGTGACATGCGTACGTTTCGTACTTCATATTATATTTTTTACCTCAAGAGTTAAGATTTAAATTCTTAAGATATAAAAGAAGATGTATGTGAACGAAATGAATGAATCCTTTATTCTCTTACTGGAATACTCTATTTGTACTTGGAAATGTACTCCTACAAACTTAGATGGATCCTATTTGTTTTTTTTGCAAGAGCCTTGTAATTATTTTATTTCTGTAACTATAAGAATATTTTCTTTTAAAATATTTAATGGGTGTGATAGTTAGATTGTTCAAAAGATACCACAGAGGGTTTACTACACTTTTTCTTGTAACGACTACCGGATGACCTGGCGTGAACAGGAAAATTGGAGGAGCTTTTTCAATTTTGCCTTTTTCTGAAATAACCCAACATTAACTCAAGGGCAACGCATTTTTGGTTGACATGAGAAGGAACTTCGATCCTATGTTGGGTTGATTACAACTTACCATCGGGTGGATCGTATGCTCGTTTGCTACTTTAAAATTAGGTTTAAAGAATTTATTCTCAAAAAGATGATACACCACTTACATGAGAAAATCATTAACATTTACGTGTACTACATAAGTTGATATTGATTTTCGACTTTTTTATTAGTTAGTACTAGTTACGTGTCCGGTGATTTGTTCGTTTTCCTTTATTAAATTGTAGTTTTTTATTGGTTTAGGTAAAATCTAGCTTAGAAGAATGCACGTATTACGCATATTATAACATGAATCACGTAACGTCTAATCCGTTGATAGCGTAACAAGGTATACTGTAGAAATGTACGTGGATTTTGCAAATGCAAGGAATTGGCGCGAACGACCGGTTGTTGGCAACGCTGGTAATGGCCACGATCCTGGAGAGCTCGAAGCAATGCCAGCGTCTTCCGACTGTTTTGACGGGATATACCTACAGGGTGAAGAGGTTATTACTATTACGCTTCGGATGTATATTCGTATGCAATTTAACAATTATTTATCAGTGTTTCCGCTTGCTATTGTGGAAATCTCTGATTATATAATCAGGTTACATTATAGTTGCGGAATAATTTTAACTAGGTGGGAAAGTTTAGTAGCTCGTCCGGGGTGGTGTTGATGCGGCTCCAAATCTAAATTTATTTATTTTATTTATTTAAACTTCTTTGCACCATATACAAATTAATGGACAAAAGGCGGACTTAATGCTATAAGCATTCT
>DWGW01001425.1:0-11385 GCA_018247775.1 Udranomia orcinus
AAAAATAGTGAAAGGTTTATTAATTCTAGAAGATATATTTTTAAAGCTTAAATAATAAATAATAAAGTATCGAACTCACTCAATTGTTAAATACATATGTAGCGCCATCTTGTACGAATACAAATATACAATCACAGCACTAACTTGCGCCAACAAAAACACATCTAGAGGGCGCTATATGGCGCGATACGTGTAGTGCAATAGCGCATTATTTTGAAGAAAGAAAGGGCTCCATCATGGGCGACTGATAGATTAAGTGTATATTTTATATCTATCATCTGCTCGTTGCCATTTTATATTATAATTTTCGCAAATTGTGACTGTTTTCCAATATGTGTTGAAACTGTGGGGTATGGGTATATAAAATGTTCAATATATCATTAAGAATATAGTATAGTAAGGATTTTGTCATTATAAGCATAGGTCATTTTTAAAACATACAGAACGATTTCCAATTATCTAACTACAACTATACTAAGTTAGTAAGCTTAACAATGAGGAGATCTGAGTCTCCTCAAAGTAACGTATAGTAAAACGTATAAGAAGTAGGATTGTACATACTACTGACTTCAATGAGTTAAAAGGTTACGTCAACAAAAAATTTAGTTACATTCATCATCAAGTAAACACTAACTTGTAAGATAAGAGTACAATGCATTTATTAGACCCAAAAGTGTTAAAAATTTACCAAAGTTCGAGTGGTTGTAAAAGTTGTATTCTCAATACTATGTTATATTTATAGTGAACTATTATCAATTTCTAACTGCACTCCTTAACAAGTAACAGTTTTAATAACGGTGTTAAAACTGTTAATAAGTCTAGTAATGTTCATTTGCAAGGCTCGGCTCAGACAGTGGGCGCGTGATTCAAAGGTGTCTCGCCCACTATGCCTTTACAAGGCAGCAAAACCGGGCCTTGTGCAACCCACGCCCGAGTTCAGCACATTATCTGATACAATATTACACTACTTCACTGGAAGTGCAAAATATTTAATAAAAAAAATAATCCATAGTGCAGACGAATTATCTCCTTCTTTTTTTAAAGTGCGACACATGACGTTGTCTATAAAGTAAATACCTGAAGACATTATCAGTCTGTCAGGTATTCTTGACGACGACGTATTACTCTTTAAAAATATTTGTTTTCACTCGGCTCTTACCGCTCCTACATATACTCATATCAACGTCTTTTACACAAAAATCAGGTCATCTTAAATAGATAACGCATCACTGTATTCGCTGTACCTACTCGTTACTGCAAGACTGGGTTACATTGGGCGCGACGCTTCGCCAAAACATCATGCAAATCTACTTGAAACTGGGTGGGTTGGTACTCGGTTTTATAGGGTAATGTTCTGCTGCACAAATACAGCCGAAAGGCTTATTTTTCCTCGAGCTCAAGTAATTGCATATGTGTCTGCCTTGCCTATAGGTAAATTGCATGAGCGATTTACTTCAATAATTAAAAAACGCCATTAATCGAAGCATTATTGCTTAGGTATAAACAATTTATTTGTCTTTTGCAATTTTTTATTTATCTCAACTAAAATATCTTTTTAATTATTTCCAATTATTTATATAGAAATATAAATTGGGGGATCGATGAACTATTTGTCGTTTAATAATTACTAAACGTATTACATATTTAGAATACCGATTATGTGTTACATCGAAATACCATTCTAATTACTGTGTTTAAGGCGGTGTTTAGAATATATCTTAAAAAACTAGTTAAAAAACATTGATTAGATACTAGATCAGATATTTAACATATGTTTTGATAATCGATGTTTGTAAAATAAGGCGAAGAACAAACAAGGCGAAAGAAAAAAGAAGATTGTTTTTTTTTATTTTTCATGGCATCAGTTAGATAAAATATTACGTATATAAACGCAATGGGTCGAATTATTAAACATTTATTTTATACATAAAAAAAACATACGTGTTGAATTGATAACCTCCTCCTTTTTTGAAGTCGGTTAATTAAACTTTTAACCTAAAGTTTAAGCAATCAATCCATCAACTCTACCTTAGTAGAGTTGATTACAACAATCAAATATTTACGTAGAGATTATTAAAACGTAGGAGCTATTGTCCTTTACTATCTATATTGATTAAAGTTTTAAGTACTTATGTTATTTTGAAATTGTATTATAAGAAAGTGTCATTGCCTATTTATGTGCTGTTGAGAAAGTTAAAAATTACGGCTAATCTTCGAGGTAATAAATCATAAAGATTAACGTCACCATTCAACCTTTTATAGGTAAATGCAACTCACTGAGTTCGATGCAAATTAGTATATGTGCCTGGAAATGTCTTACGCTACGCCGACAAATTAAGTAACATTCGAAGTGCCATTTTTGGTGCGAGTCCAACACTGAGATGTAAGCGCTTACGTGTCGCGAAGGTCCGTGGGCGATGCGATACGCGGCGTCAAGGCGCAGGGGGGCAAGCCCGCGCCGGCGCAGGCCCCGCGCCACTCACAAACCGCGAGCCAGGCGCGAGCATCGCGCGCCCGCGACGTACGACACGAACGACTCTCGCGATATCCTACACTTAGTTGTTACATGGCAAATTCTAGTTTTATTCAAAGTATGTGCTATAATCCTTTAAGACTTGTGTTTAAAAATATTTAATCATATTCATTTAAGAATCTCGTAACGTAAGATAGTTCGTAACACGTAAATTTACATAATTCGGTAAAATATAGTGGGACCAAAATGACAATAAAAAATAAAAAGACTAAACAATCAAACACGTCTGAAGTGAGTTCGACCAGTAGTGCAACGAGTAGTGTCCAGAAGACTAGTAAGTCTACTTCGGTGCAGAAGAGCAGCAACACTTTGCAGAAGGTCAGCTCGTCTGGTAAGAAAGTGCGCTATATCGAAGTAAAGGTTGAGGAAGATGATCCACTCATGATAACAGATGTGACTGATGCATCCATAAGCGGTTCTACCATATCGGAACACTACAATAGCCATCCGCATTATATTATTACGGAGGCTCCATCAATAACAGATTTGTCTCAGATAAGATCTCATGAACATTTTGTAAGCGATATGGCTCAATCGAATACAGGTGAATTCATTTCGAGTTCCGTTTTACAAGAATCTTCTGCATCCCACCAGCAGAGTTCTAAGAGCGAAAGGATTGAATCTTCTTCAACCTCCATTCAGCATTCTGGATCTAGTCACAGTGTGTCAATTGATAGAACTGCAGACTCTTCGCTAAACAATCAAACGCTTAATACAGCTTTTATTGACAACAGTAGAAATACCAGCAACGCCTTTTTATCAAGATCTCAGGGTGCTAATGCCACTGATTCATTTATTCAGTCCGAGAGGCAGAATTTAATGAATTCTCAGTCGGTTCGCCAGACTACGGCATCTCAAGAAAATGTGTCAAGAAATGTATCTAACACGTCTGACACAAAAAATATAAGCACATCAGATTCGAAAAACACACGTGAAAGACAAACTCATGACAACAGCTCCATCGCTCCAAGCCAAGTAAGAAATGTAAAATCAGATGCTTCAAATTTTTATGGTTGGGATGATAGGGTTGACAAAAACACTAAAGAGTATACTTCTACGACTCAAACAAGTGAATCTAAGAGTAGCAGTGTGGCGAAATCGTCATCATCCTCATATGTTGTTGAAATAGTCGATGGAAAGGAGCGTATTATTGATAGCACAAAACGAGAATGGGGTGATGCTCAAGAGCATGCATCAAAAGAAGCCTATGCCAGCGTTAGTGGCACAGGCATTAAGCCACAATCCGTTCACAGCATCGATAATTACGATATGAAATCTAAATACGACAGTGGGAAAAATGGGCAAAAACCAACAAGTGAGATGACGATAAATGAAAATTCAAAATTAATCAAGGATGGTAAACAAGTAAGTGCCCATGAGAGCATTACCTCTCAGAAAGATAATTCGAAGCTTCAACAATTTAGCTCCACCCAAGGACAGTTGTCATCCGAAGAGCATCATCGATCAAATGTCACTTCTCAAGATGCTATTCAAAACAGAAACACACGCGAGAGAGATACTAATAAGAATAGCCCAGTAGCCCCGAACCAGGCCAGACATGTGAAATCAGATGCTTCAAATTTTTATGGCTGGGATGACAGAGTTGACAGAAATGTAAACACGAAAGAGTACACTTCTACTACGCAAACAAGCGAATCTAAAAGTACAAGTGTAGCAAAATCCTCGTCATCGTCATATGTTGTCGAAATTGTTGATGGAAAGGAACGTATCATCGATAGTTCCAAGCGAGAATGGGGTGATGCTCAAGAGCATGCTACGAAAGAAGCCTATGCGAGCGTTAGTGGCACAGGCATTAAGCCACAGTCGGTTCACAGCATTGATAATTATGATATGAAATCTAAATATGACAGTGGGAAAAATGGGCAAAAACCAACAAGTGAAATGATGATAAAAGAAGATTCAAAATTGATTAAGGATGGTAAACAAGTAACTGTCCATGAGAGCATTACCTCTCAGAAGGATAACTCGAAGCTTCAACAATTCAGCTCTACCCAAGGACAGTTGACTAGTCAAGACCAATATCAGTCAAACATTACAACTGAAGATGTTGTTCATACAAATAAAAATATTCAAAAACAAACTAACGAAACAAATATAATCAAAAGTGATAAGGTTACGAGCGAAACGTCTAACACGATGAGGCGTGATAAACATTCCACAGATTCTTCCAACTTTTATGGTTACGATTCTACTATACAAAATCAATTAAAGAAAGTAGGTGATATTTTACAAGTTACTGACACAGAAAACCTTAACTATTCTACAAAAATAATGAAGAGTAATACAAGCAGCGCTCAACAAGCGTCTACATCCTCTTACGTGTTTGAAGTTGTCGACGGGCAACAAAGAATTGTGGACAGTTCTCACAGAGAATGGGGTGACAATAAAGAGCTTTCAACATATGAGAAAAGTCATAACATCAGTGGCACCGGTGTTAAACCACAACATGAGTATAGTCGGCATGTACTAGACAAGGAATCCTATTATGATACTGGTAAGGATGGTATACCTAAAAGCGCTAGTCAAGTATCAGAAGAGTCTGTTTTGTACAAGAATGGTAAAGAAATAGCATCGACCAGTAATAAATACGCTGGTGATTTTACTAAGAAACGAGCTATCACTGAGCATATTGATAAAGAAGACGTACATAATAAACGTATCACTGAGTCTATTGATGAGACTGTCCATTCTGATACACGTGATACACATATTACATCTGACGTTCAGTCTCAAGTTCGAGACACAAAAGATGTGACGCAAACGACTGATTTTATAAGCAATGAAAAACAAACAATATCGAAAGAGACATCTTCAACATCAAAGTCTCAAACCAAGGATACATTGACTACATATGAGAGAAGCACTGGAACATGGAACGGTAAGTTCGTTTACGAAAAGGATGACGATAGACCAAAACGTCCCAAAGAAATGTCACCGTTTGGTAAGCCTGAACAACCAAGGCACCACTTAAAAAGACAAGACACTGAAGAAAATATTATTCTGTCTTCAAGAGATATTAAAGATTTCACATCTATTAGCGACCTTCGTAAAATCATTCAGTCGTCACAGTCTAACAAAGATGTCACAGTAAGTAACAAAAACATTGTTATTCGAAGAAACATTGATGACAGAATTCTCAAGGAGATTATCGATACTGTTAAAAAGTATCCTTTCAAGAGAATTGAAAAAGTTACTTACGGTACTAAAATAAACGAAGACGTAAAAGATCTGTACGAAGGACTGGACACCGAACAGACGACTGTTGTGAACACTAGTAGCGCTGAATCAATAAAGAAATCATTTGAAGTTGAGAAGACTAGAAGTCAAATAGAAGTCACTCGGTACATCACCGAAAACGGCATCACTAGAAAGGAGACAACGTACGAAGACGCAAAAGAAGATGAGAAAGTAAAGACGGACGTTTTTGTCGACAACAGCTCGTTAGACATCAGAAACTTGGTAAGTTGAATTTTAAAATAGGAACATAGTGTTTATAAACCATAGATAAAATTGTAGATACTAATTAGTTTTTTTTATTCTAGAAGGATGTCCACACAACGAAAGATATACGCGAATACGACGTGGTTGACCGTGCTATAACTGATACCACGAGAAAGGACACTGTCGTCAGCACCGTCTACGATGAGACGATCATCGACGACAGGAAAACTGTGCGAGACGACAGGACTACCATCGAAGAGACAGTCCACAGGGATGAGACCAGGCCGAGACAAGGCCCTAAGAAACCAGAGAAAATTGTCAAGGAACAATGCATTTGTGAAATTTGCACTTGTGGGTAAGTCGAATTTATTTATTTTCTAATATATAAGAATTCAATGAATTGTAGGCAGAATATTATCAATTCAATGTTTGATTTTAATTTGCACTCTGTAGGTAAATAATAACATCGATCGATTTTTGTGTAATATTTAATCACATTATATTCGCGTGGTACAAAGATAAATTCGTGTTTAGATACCTAACAGTTATATCATCGTCCCTCGAAGCGTATAGCAAGATTGATTACATTGTAACACAGTAACACATTCGATTTCAAATAACAAAGTCAACGAGAGTAAGATATATTAAAAAGTAGATTGCTAGGAAAGTCAAAATATTTTTTATATTGTTTCCAAATATATCGTAACCGTGTACACATGTTAAAAGTATGACTTTCGTGGTTATTCACGTTCATTGCGTGACCATGAGTTAATAGAAACCATTGTGAAATGACCGCGGGTCATTCCGACTGGTATAAATTAGTGTACACAAATATAATGTTTTGCACGTACCTATATGAAAAGTAATTGTAGATGTTAACATACAATATAACCTACATGATAGTAATGTGAAATTAATAAAAAATAGATTTTATATTCACAGAATATGAAGTCATAATCCTGATAATATCTTGTTTCTCGTGAGATATTTTTATGGTCTGTGATCTGTGAAATGATATCATAAAACAGAAAAAAAACTATATTCAGAATTTTAATGCATATTGCACTTCATAACTACGTGAAAGTTAAAAATATATCAACAAAAATGTATTCGCATATCATAAATGTAGAGTTGATTTTTCTGATACCCTTTAGTAGCTGATAGATTTAATTTATTTTTCCTGAAGAATATGATAAATATGTTTACCTTCTAAGGAATTATGTTAATAGTTTAAGGTCCTACCACCCTTAAATCGTATATAACTTTAAATATAGGTAACCATTGTTTATCGGTCGAGATCGGGTCCATTAAGCTTATTTCTTCTTTTGAAAAGTAAACGTGTTCCGAAGTTTCAAAAGAGTTAACTTCGAAGAATGGTTCGTTGTGCAATTAGTCACATTGCACCAACGTGCATGATACAATCTTCAACATTTTTAAATAGGTCACAATCACGTGCACACCATATTCTCAACTTCAATAAATAATTAGATGACGATGACACGTTCAGGATAGTTTTATATTGTGAACAATAATGCTCTTTAAAATTACTACATTTCTAATTTACGCCCTAAATTCTGTGGTACAAAAACGCGTTGCTTATCCAAATTGAAAATACATGAATAGCTGATCGTAAAGTAAAGTGTAATATGTTGACCAGATAATTATATTTCTAATCATACACGACAAAAGATACATTGAAATCAGCGATGAAATTTAAGTTTACAAAATATAAATTCCCCTCGGGCAAGTTACATGAATCATGAATACGATACATCAGGTTTATTCCCGTTCGCGTCAGACAGACCTAACAAATGTCTTTTATATGTATGTCTAACATATTGCAATTGTCTCTGATCTTACTAAATACATTAAATTGAACGTTACAAGTAACAATGTAAAAAATATACATATTAATATAGAATTATGTACAACACAATTCACTATCATAGTATGTCGGTAATTGTATTATTAACTCTTTAAAATCCTTAAAATTTAATAGTAGATCTATGAAATTAATACAACATTTATTAATAAGAAGATTGTATAGAAAGCTAAAGCCTCTGAACAACCCGTGGGTATTATCCGCAATAAGTACAGTCAATCAGCTTTACTTCGGGCAGCCTAGAAAGTAATTCAAAAACTGTAAGTCATGAGATAAACCAAATTTACTATTAGTAAATTTGGTTTATCTCATGACTTACAGTTATGTTACTTACAATACCGTACGAGGCTTAAATGTAAATTTTATAGCATTCTTTATGCTAAATATTTGAATAAGTCTGTATTTATTCTATACGATATATTCGTTGTTCTCGTAAACGAACAGTATCATTTATTTAATATATTCCAATAGAAGATGACTTGTATTAATCGTAAGTAAAAAAAATCTTAATCGTCATAAATCTACGCTACATACGCGTAAGGCGTAAGCTTTTTAGATGTACTCCGATAAGTCTTGAAAATTAGTTGCTCTTAAAACTCTAGTCATAGTTTAGTTAATCCACATTTATCTGTTCATTTAAGTACTAAAATATTTGAGTCGTATGCCACGATAAAAGTGGCGATCACATGATTTGTAGCAATTTTGGCTAAGTGCCTAATCCGACATAATTGTTTTCAACGCTGACCTTCAATTATTATTTAGCGGCCATTCACTTGTTTCTCATTAATGCAATGTTACATACGACATGACGTAGGACCATTCAGTATTGGTGTAATAAATAAAAATTTATTGGAATCGACACCTAAAGTTGGCTACGAACGAGACGTGAGTCATATTCCAATGGTAAGTGATATACAGTTGCCTTATTTAATCCACCTACACGGGCGTAGGTAGCGGCTTAGTCGAAACTGTCGTTAGTGTTGTCCTCAATCGAAAACTCGTTTAGATAGTCTGGCAATTTTAACTTTACATTGGTATAAATATACCCAACCAACTGGTGAGCTAATGAAACGACTGCCCTCCTTCATAATGCACTTTATTTTTTTTATCATTTTGTTTTAAATGCGTGTAATATTAGACGTTTGAATGTGATAATAAGACAGTTTATATGAGTAAATAATTACGTTGTACGCGTAAAACATGGTTGGGGTAAAAGGAAATAAATATATATGAACTGCGCGTAAATTTTTCGAAATCAATTTTATTAACAAATTTTCTTCATATACGAAAAAATATTGTAGAGCTATTTACCTCCAAACCTGGATAATAAAACAAAATTCTTTACATGTTTCTGTGTCATTAGGCAGATAAGATATTTAGTCACTGTTTTGCTGAGGTAATTGTTAGATAACAAAAGCGAAGTAGCTCGAGAAATTATGTTACGTAGATATTTGTTGTTTACAACAACCAGCGTAATATATAGGTACATAGATTTTAAATGGATAAGCGCAAGATTTAAATTTTTGGCAAGAGATTCGCAAAACAAATAGCAATTGCTTGATCGGATTTCATAGTTTTGTAGATAAATTTATCACTTTTATCCTCTTATTGAGACACATATAAACTTATAACATTATGGACACATCCGTTTAGTTTGTAATACTTTGTTTTTTCATATTTTATAAGTGAGAGCTCTTAATTGGCCATCATGTACCCATTTCTGTTATATTTCATATTGTTTGTAGCACTAGCTAAGTTTTCCACAAAATATTATATTAAAAAAAATATTACTGCTATGTCTACTCTCAGAATTAGAATATTCTATATCTTGCCCATTAGCTAAGTGTAGATTGGTAGGTTTAAAACATTTTAGAACATTATCCAGAACTCTGTAGATAATGTGTTTTCTTTACAACTCGATTAGTAATTTCGAATACAAAATGATAAAATGTTTTACATGGTTTTAAAGTCTGATATTGTGTTATAATATTCATATCCATTGTGATGGACTTGTCAATTTATTATTCTCGCGTACTCAGTTTAATGATTTAATGATTAAATGCTTAATGATTGTCAGACGTTTAATGATTAAATGTCTAAAGTGTCATAAACCTATGCAAAAATTTGCTTGAAGTAATCATTTTAAACTTAAATTTCAAAGCAATCATCCAAAAACATAAAATCTTAAGTATTGGACTTTAATTTTTAAACTTTGTAGTATGAACATGAGATAAGGAATTATTAACATATTAATCGTCTTCACGCGATACTTCATACTGTTATATATTTAATAGCCAGAGGCCACAAACATCCACCAAGAGTTCTGTTACGCAGCCGTATATCTATGTTATGAAACGCTTGCATAAGTTTTTAACGTGGAGGTTATGTTTTCACAGAGGTAAACCGTTTACAAACGGATTCCTCGTTTAAATCTGCTTAAGTATATGCGGAATCGTGTAATTTAAAGCACAAATTAAATATAGGACTTAAAATAGCGTTCATATAATATTATTCCGTTCTTGTTAGTTATTCGTGGGATATAAGTTTCTGTGATTCTTCATATCACACACCATATATTACTGGTTTGACAACGTAATTTTTAAATAACGTTAGACTTACAAGTAAGCAAGATTGTTAAACAATTAAAATAAAGTTATAAGCTTAGTACAACATATATTATGTATCTATATTAAACAATATTCTCGCCCTCTCTGGAATTACTGTTTAAATTTGCAAACGCGGCGAACATAACAACATCTCCGGCGGTGGAATCGCTGTAATTTGCTACTTAAACAGGTTTTTATGAAGCCCTTGTTGATATTTCTTCTTAATACAATCTCTGTAACCGGTATCCCTGTGCCGTGATGATGATGAGATACCCAAATAACTCAGATCTCTGACAGCATTTCCACACGATATGCACTTTTCAACTGGTTTCATAAATCCTATTTACATATTCATTCGGCGATGATTATCTGATTCGATATGATTATCATATCTCGAAATAACTAAATTTAAAGAACACACGAAGAAGAAAAAGTGTGTTAAAGTTACGTATTATACTTATTAGATATAGCGTTAAAACGTTTTATCTTTATGCAGGCACTTTACGATTCGTGAATACAACACATGCGTATAAAATGAAATGAAATACAGATGAAATTCTTTATGTTAGATCTGTTTGAACAGGTTTCACACACTGGCAGCATGCATAACTAAAATACGGCATAACTCGGTAGCTGCGGTGTGAATGTTATGTAGATTATGTATGTATATTTTAAACGTTTGAGATGTATGTATACCTTGAAGTATGTTTATTTGTTGTTACCAGTAAACTGCTTTATTACTTTGAATATTAAGTTGAGTTATATTTAGGTCGAAAGAGAATCCCAAAAGTGTAATACAATATTTACATAGATATATATGCTAAATTCAATATTTGAAAATTTTATTTTCTTATAAGAATTGTATTTTATTTTTTTACATATGTACTCTTATTTAAAATATA
>DWGW01001426.1:0-11383 GCA_018247775.1 Udranomia orcinus
CGGAAGCTACTCACGAAAATTATGAAAAATGTACTAGGGATCCTGTACCATATTATTGAAGTTCTATTTGTTTATATCAACTTTATTAAATAAAAACAAAATAAAGTAATACCAAATGGCGTACTTAATACGAGGATACATTTTACAAGACAACAGAGATTTCAGACTGGAATTAGATGCGCACTTAAATATGGCAATGTTAAAATCCCGACTAAATCGTCTGGCTTATTTTTTATTCCTTAAAAATTAAACTAGAACATTAAAAAATACATATTGGCTTAAATATATTATAGGATTTTTTTTATTTTAGGATTGATTTAGCCTACTCACCAGCCAGGTCTGCAGTTCTGTGTTCAAGTTTTCAGCTTGCCTCAATTACCTACCTAAAAATTGGTGACAGCTCATACTATTAATCTTACCAGTGATTGCCTAGGCGTCGACATAAAATCGACCGTATTTTTCTAAATTTCAAGTTGTAAAATATTTAAATTCTAAAACCTATGGAATCTTTGTCATTGACTCTGGGCAAAACGCGCGCCAAGAATGTAATTATATAAAATATATGAGGTTTCTTCACTTCATCTTTATATACACTTCGACTGTACTAAATTTCATAGCCCTTCGACCGTAAACTGTCATAAAAAAGTATATTAAGTTTTTGTTTCACGTATTAACATTATAAAACTTAAACTAATTTAATTGAAAACTTATAATTGCCCTTCTATTTTATACTGTAGCTGTAAGTTTTCCTAAAATGTAAATAAATAAAATAAATTTCGTTACAATATAAAGCACAAATACCAATTATACCATAATTATTATATAATAAATATTGTTAATACTTGACATTCAGCAATACTATACACAAAATATCACAACTCACTTCTGAATTTGACCACAGACTTTAAATATAAACAAAAGGCCGTGTGTGTCAAATGCAAGAAATATTTCGCACACTACGTGCTTCACTTATTAATATATATTCTTCCTATCAACTTATAAAACTTATCCGAAAATGCAAACTATTCTTTACCAAAGTTTAAGGTGGCAAATTTATCTGACTCAAGTGATAACAGTGTTCTGGTTTGAAGGATGTAGTTAAGGAAAGGAAGCTTGATAAAACGTTCAAACTGTAGGCTCGGTGCTGCCAACATGTCTGTTGTCAGCCTCAGATGATACTTAAGTCACTTGATTTCAGGCGTCCATGGATGTCACTGATTACTTACCATCAGCATGCCTGCATCTTCGTCTACAATCATAAGAAAAAGTCGTGCTGCTCTCAGCTTGTACGAGAAGTTATGTGTCTATAATTAAAAATAAAGCAATAATTAATTATTAATTCTGGGCCGGATATAATTTATATTCCAATCGACCTCACGATTAAAAATAAACATATACTAGAAATATTACTGAAATATAATACTAATTTTAGTATGGGAATAGAAATGTATAAGTTAAGTAAACAAGTAATGAACGAGGCAGCAGAAGCTCGTCCTCGCGAGCGTCGCGGCGATATTAGAGGCGCGCGCGGCTGCAGCGCGGACGGCGGCAGGCGACGTCACACGCAGTGCGAGACGAGAGAGCCAGGGGATGCGCGTCAAGCTGCATACTGACTCCGCATCTGGACCATAATACAACCAACAACATGAAATTCTTTGTAAGTGTATAATAATTATTTGAAATTATTATAATTTTTCTTTATTAAATTTGCTCTACGTAGCTCCTTTTACATTATTTTAATGTATAGTAAATTTGCTCCATTGGTCATAATTACAATAAAACAACGATGGTTACTATTCCAGGTGGCAATTTTACTGATGGCGGTGGTTCTAGGCGTAGCATCCGCTGGACTTATCGGGGGCGGAGGCTGGAGTTCACCTGTGGTATCGTCGTACGCGCCCTCGTACGGCGGCTGGAACAAGGGATGGTCGGGCGGAATCGGAGGCTGGAACAAAGGCTGGTCGGGCAGTAACGGTGGCTGGAACAGGGGTTGGTCTGGTGGTAACGGTGGCTGGAATAATGGTTGGTCGGGTGCCAACAGCGGCTGGAACAATGGCTGGTCAGGCGCAAACAACGGCTGGAACAATGGCTGGTCGGGCGCTAACAACGGCTGGTGGTAAACGGCAGCTACCTCTTATTTTTAAAGCACGTCAGTGTCGTAGCTCTGTAGCATATTAGAAACAAACCACTAAGCTTTAAGCACTTTAATGTAAACGTAATCCTTATTGTAAACGTGTGATGTTTAAACATTCAATATGCTGAAATAAAAAGCGCCGGAGTTTGTGCAAATTATATTTTAAACGTGAGACGTGTTAAACGTGAAGGAGCGAGCCAGCTTGCATCCGGAAAGCACGTTTATTTATTCCTGTGATATTTTTTTGACATTTGTTAAATGCCTAATAAAGAAATAAGTTAACATTACATTCCGAGTGTTTTAATTTCTTTCTTGCAATGCTTTATTCTCCAACTTCCTCACCAGCTTTTTTGTGTTTCGAGTATAGAATTTTATAGAAGAAAGATACAATTCGTATATGTATGTACGTATATTAAATCGCGATAATAATATTATGGTTATATATATGTAGGAAATAATAAAAAAGATAGAGGTGAGAAGTAATCATCGCACGATATTCATTCTTGAGGGTAGACGCAATACTATTTTCGATCACTTGTCTTTTTTATGAAATAGGGTATGATACTCCGACACATATATATTTCCCATATATATGTGTCGGAGTACCATACATATGGGCCATTAACAACAATATACTTTCCTTTATTTTGGAAATGAGATACAGAAAACATAAGAAATAATAAATGTAGATAAATAAATTGTTTTAAATAAATAAATTATTTCAAAATCAACATTATTAGATAAATTATTACACAAGAGACTTTAAAACACTACAACTTTAGACTTTTAAACACAGAACAGACTTTAACACATTTTTTTAAAAGAGCATAAAACGAATTGTTTGTGTTGTAAAAACTAAGCCCACCTCATAAGAAAAATAAATATGTATTGATCTAGACACGGGGAAGCATGTCAAGCAAAAAACTGGCAAACAGCACCGTGTGTAATACAACACAAACCGTTTGGAGCCTAATCATTTTCATCCCTTCATAATTAAAATCAATTGTAGATAAACACACCATATTTGGTTTATATATTAAGACTCATATATAAACTAATAGTACACCAAATTTCATTAACATAGATTGAATGGTTATAAAAATATTGACGATCAACAATCGGCATTTTTACTATACATATATTCACTGATTGACTGATATATACATCAAAAAACTAACCCATAAATGTGAAAATAAATAGCCAAGTTCAACATGTCGAAACTCAATATGTTTTGCTTGTCTGCTCCACCAACAAATGTATTGTATGTAAATGGTATATACCTAATAATATAAGTATGTAAATGGGATCCAAGTTCGATAGACTATTCTGAAATTCATTTATTTTTAAGGTCATTTAACATTCTTCAGTAAAATAAAGCAAACAACTTAAAATCAGCACATATATACAGCACCTCAAGGTTTGACAGGGCTAGTTTTCACATGCTTTGGGTGTCTATTCTGTAGTGACCGTTAAAAATTAGATAGCCTAGTTAATACCCCGCGTAAAATCACAAGGAATCGTTTTACATAAGATAAGCCCATAAAATTCCTTTAAATCGATCTTCTACAACCATAAATCTGGCGCCGGCTTAATATACTACATAGAGCACCGTACAGATAGCGTTCACAATGACTTTTAAAAGCTCACGCCAGAACAATAACGTAAAAGCTGCGATCTGCCTTGACCGGTGCGTAGTGCCGAGCTTTTGTTACGGAGTCACGCGCCCATCTCGTTGCATTGTCTCCTGCGTTGTTAAGAGACGAGGTGTCTATCCGTTAGGAAAAAATGGCGTCTATGGCGAGCCTCCGCGTGCCTCTGAACCTTGCGACACCGACTCACGATTACGAAGCTTTCGTACCGCTCTGGATGAACATTTACTTAGTGTTTGCCTGTTTGAAATAAATATTATGTCAATTGTTTCAACAGTTATGTACGTATAGCAAAATATGAGGCGTGTACTCTTATTTACTTAATTCAGTATTGTCAAACACATTATTATACACACACAGACTATATGTAACTAATGATTACACTACTACTAACTAAGTCTCGTGATTATACAATCCAAATAAATTAACTTTAATATTTCATCAATTGACGAATATGAAGCAGATATCGTGACGTGTAAAAGACTGCAAGTAATAAAAGTAAAAAAAAAACGCCGCTTTGCAAATACTTTTCATTGTGGTTGCGTGTCCTGTGCCGCGGGCGCTCGAGATTTCCCGATGCGATCGCATTCTAATTGTCTCTATTCTTTCTTTGCTGATCTGTAGTTATACCGTCAAATATAATACGTCTATTCTGAGCTCACACACTTTTTACTTTACTTTCACAGTAGCTTTAATTAAATAAAGATATTATTTTTCTGTTCATTGGCTGAGATATACATAGTAGGTTTTGTAGCCCACATTTTTGTCTTTCTAAAACAGGACTAGAGGATATAAAGCCACGCTGCTCCAACATGTCAGAAATATATTTTAGTTTAACAGACCGTTCGTTTATGACATAATTTATCTGCAACTTCGAACTTCCGTGGGTAGTTAATAAGTACAGAAGAATGAATAAACAGTATGTACCAATTACGTAAAACAAAGAAAAAATATCTAAAAACATCGTCGTTGCGCTAATTCTGAGATCAAAGGCGTGTTTGTGCGATGTTAACAAGTTCTGATTGTTCTTAGAAATAATCAAAGAAGTTCTCTTAATTAAGGATGCTAATGACGTAGAAACTTTTCATTGAATTATAACGCTCTGAACGAAAATAGCGATTTATGTTATTTAATTGCGCGAGTTATTTAAATTACTGAACTCGTTGCTTGTACAATATTGTAACAGCGGATAATAATTGCATTCTCGCTGATTACAGAAAATAAACAATTCAATCGAGAGCTCCACGCCTTCCTCAGTTGTGGGAAGTGAGAGTCAGACAACAAAACTTAAACCGGGTAGCGACTAGACATGGATCTCACTTCACAACTGAGTAATGCCATACTTTATCAAACTGCACTGTATATTGTTAAGGGTATTAAGGAATGTACTATTTTTATGACTCTTCTACTAAACATATCTTGCAAAGAATGCTTAGCAACGGGTGGAACTGTGAACGAAATATTATCCTTTCTCATCCGAAGTGCGCGCGACGTTGTTTACTTACTCGATTATACCTATAGGACTTACATAAGCTGGGCTATGTGTACTTCACTGATTATTTCTTTATACTTAGCCCGTTCATTGTTCGCTTATGATCCCACAGTCTATAGAAGGAATGTTTCAGACAACGATCGAGCGCGAATGAGTCGAGCGCGTGGGCGCAGGGTCAGCCCCACGACCCTGCAATTAGAGAGAACAATTGATCCGTATGTTGCCAACGCATGCTACATTGATAGTCGCAAATTGGTCCAGACTTTCATCTTTCCTTGTTCTCGTTCATTTGCCTTTTGAAAGTTATTCGTAATTACCGAATTATCCTGCGCACAGAGACATCTTTCGTGCGCCGAGATATTGGGGCAACGATACAGTAGAAATAATTGTACGACCGACCTGTATTATTACTCTTAATACTTAATTTTTTTTCAACTTTACCTACATTATATTTATTACAAAAATATTGAGTAAACAATTGACTGCTAGTAAATATATTGAAAATTTAATTCTACACTAATGTCTGATAGTATGATAGGAAGACATATCTAAACTCAATGATAACTGATGTCTAAGATATTATACATTTGAGAAGTTTTGAAGACCAAAGGGAAACCTTTAGTATGACAAAACTGGTAAGCATATATTTGTTCGAAGGTCTAAAATTGTTGAAACTGATTAAAGCTAATGACCATACGACCATAACGTAGGCAGCTGGGTAATTTGGGATCCTTCATTAATAAACGTCTGGGCTGACGAACGTTCGCGTGTTGCAGGACAGGGGCGATCAATATAGACATTTGATTGAAGCCATGAAACTAGCGAAAAATATTTCCATATTGGTTTATACGAGTATAAATGAAATAATAATAATCTTTATTGACCAATAAAAATATGTGACAATAGGCGGACAATATACTAAAAATCATTCTGTACCAGTCAATCCTCCCATCTTATTCGTATATTTATGTCGACCGGCTAGTTACGATTCTTAGACGAGAGCGAGACGAAATTATCTCTAGATTAGATAATGTCTTCATTCCTACTTATAACTTCTTGTAATTAGAAACTCGTCTAAAATTTGTATCAACATCTATCGTATATTTTTCTACATAACAGATACAACAGAGACACTGGTACTTCCGCAACAAACACAAACATTCGTACTAAATCTAGCGTTTATAAACCAGAAATGGTCGTGATAAAAATTGATGTAGAACAATATAACCCGCCCATTTCGTGGCCACACCGTCAGAATCTTGTCTACTGATAACAGCCTGCGTGGACCCGACGTAAAAAGATAAGAAACGTCGTACGGAGCGTGCGCCGCGATAATTATCATCTAAGAGGTGTCCGTTATCTGAGATTGGTCGAATTAATCAGATGAATCGATATCATTGTCAGTGATTGGTTACGTTAATCGAAAACATCGATTGGAATCGATATGGGTACTTCTCTACAACTCACTTTGTACGTACGGGAATATGCTATCGATTTTTTTATGTTATCTTTATTGTTACATGTTTTGTTTTATTTGCTTTAACAAACTAAGAATATTCTTTCATATGTATTGGCTACCTATATCATATTTGCTGACCCTGGCGCACTTCATAGTTCAAGTAAGAAAAAATAACCATTTAAAACGTATAACACATACTACAAGTATATCATGAGGGTTTGAATTGTCACAATTACAGAGAAAAAAAGTAATGAACAAATCAATTTCAAAACTCAAAAAGCAACCTTATGTTAAACAGTTCTTAAGTTTACTTAATTAAAAAGAGAAATGTTCTTAACAAAACTAGTACTCTCCTTATGGAACTCTGAATTGTTAATGGAAGTCGTTAACGCTGGCCATAATTCCTGTATAAACCATATGTAGCTACCGCACGTGCGCCGGCGCAAGTCGTAAAGTTGGTGGCATACAAGAATAGTCCCTACTAATATTATAAATGTGAAAGTAACCCTGTCTGTCTGTCCATCCGTCCGTTTGCCTATTTGTCTGTTAGAAATTTTATGTAACAGACCAAATTCTATTCAAAGCCGCCGGCAAAAAATAGTAATTTTATAAGTGAACCTAGATAGAAAGATACAAGAACAAGTGAAAAGGCACCACGGATCATATAATATACAGCATCTTGTTTTTCATATGCCGAAATTTTTATTTTTACACATAGTATAATATAAAAAAAATAGTTAAAAACAAGAATATATTTTGTTCTTCCATTTAATTCCTATATTCTTGGTTTCTTATTGTCCCACTGCTGGACATAGGTTTTTTCCCACGATTAAGGAAGGCCATACTTTGTTAATCAAATGGAATATCACCGCCATTATCATATCTCAGTGTAGCACATGCCCGACTAATCCTGACTAACCGGTTGGTCATCGGCCGGGTCTGGCGCATTGTCATGTCTTTTTACTCCCTAGACGGGCTTAATAGATTTCAATTACGAGTTATTTTATGTCCCTTCGATGCCACTTCACTTGAAACAAGCTTTAAATAATACTACATGAACAAGTCTAGTGCCACTGGCTAATATGTAAAATATACATATACTTATAATATACATATATATATATATATAAATATGTTCATATGTAGTCGATATCTCTTACGCAGATGGCCGATGTTCATTAAGTTTGGCCGCTGTGGCCGAAATTTGGTCAGGAAGACTATTACTATTTATAAAGTCGCCCTTCGCCTCCGTCTATCTGTTTCTAAGGTTTCTTTTAAACCACGCAAAGGATTTTGATGCTGTTATCTAGACAATTTATTTCTTTGTATAATAGAAAGAATTCGATATTTTGTAATGAAGCCGTCAAACGTTTAAGGCTAAAACGTATGAGACATATCAAAATAGTGTACTACGGAAATATATATCAAAAAGGGGCCTACAAAGAAGCCCACGATAGCATACTCGTATATCTATATCTTAAGGGTGACTCACAGTCACCATTTCTATCTGTAGCGGTGAACTAGTTTGAAATAAAGTAAAAAGCTTATCGCGTTAAAATGACGTGCGCGTTCATACCAAAGTCATGTTCGATAATTTGACATGTGTTCAGATTTTGACAGTCACGCTGAGTTAATCAGTTAGGCGTGCTTTTGGTACTTCCAGTTATTCTTTGTTGCAATAAACAAAAATATTTTAAATTCAATTTGATTCGATTCGATGGTTGATAACAATTAAATTGTTGTCAATTACGTAATTCGTTTTGGATTAAAATCTCAATATATATGAGATTTTTTTAGATGTTTCTAAAGATTGTTTTTTTATGTATACATTATTCCGGAATGTTTACGGATATAATATTTTATATACACTCTTACTAGTTTAAGGTAAATGAGACTAGAATCACACTTATTATATGGACGGGAATTGAGCCTGTGTCAAACGCTTTTTTGATATCTAGGAATACCAAATACTTTTAGCCTTCTCCAGGTGCTTGAGCAAACTTTGTCCCGTATTTTTAACCGATAGACATAGAATACGTTTAGCGAAAATCCAAATGTATTAGTATAAATCGCTTGAGTGCAGACAAATTTATTCTTATTTTAGAAGAATAAATAATACTTTAAATAAACTAATAAAATAGTCTTTAATTACACAGAGTTTATATTACAGTAATAGAAGGTCGAACAATCAATGTCAGCTAATCACCTCAAAATAAAATTATAATCAAATTTAAGTTACTAACAAAATTCAATCGAGAGTAAAAAGCGTGGCTTAAATGTAGCCAGATTTATTTTTATTTTAGAAGAAAAGTAGCAGCTCTCGTTCACTTGGCCGTTAAACGTTACGTTTACGTCCACAATATATCGCTCGATGGAGGCTCGTCAGCGTGGCTTGAGCTTTAAATGACACTTGACGCCACGAAACCGGGTTAAACTATTTAAGTGCTTCATCTCGATTCTTGGACTAGACTACTCAACTCTCTTTTGTCAACGTTTTTTATTTTTATTTTTTGTCAACATATTTCAATAATTCTGGCAATAGAACCTTTTACGGTTCGACTGCGGAGGCACCACCACACCTATTGGTGTCTTATAACAGCGGTGTTCGTGCTGCCGTGTTCTAATTTTATGGCTATGGTAACGGAGACATACTTAACAGAGGCGTTCCCACTTAGTGCTCAAGGGTAGTAACGTATTTGTCGACCTAAGAGAGAAAAAATATACCAAATCCACTGATCGTATTACTGAATTTCCCGAAAGTATAACGGCTCGTACATCCACTAACGTAGATGCGAAAGTATGTAAGTTTTTTAATAGTGATTATTAATTGTGACAATTAATTGTATACTGATGTTGTGTATGACCATTATTTGCAAATAAAATAAAACCGGAAAGAAAATTTAATTATAAATTTTAATTATCATTCACTCCAAAGTTAACAGAAATATGCTCTTAATATTTAAGGAAGGGAATTAAATAACGTACAAACAAAACAGCGTAATCCTCGCTGCCGACGAAGATTTATTCCGGGCAACATATCAGCCGATCTAAATTTGTTAGCCACGTTCCACGCACCCTTGACCCCTCACTCGAGTACTATTTGGCCGCTTCATCGCTCGTCTAAGGCTTAGTAAGTTCATACACAAAATATGGTTTTGTAGGTAAAGAAACTATTCTTACTTTTTTCCTATCGAAGTATCATGCCTTTATTGCATAAAAAGACAATCGATCGAAGATCGTATTGCGTCTACCCTCAAACTAATATCGTGCGATCAACGATTGCAACGCCTCACCCGGCTCGGACAAGAACGTGGCAATCGTTGATTGAAATCAGAAGACATCATCATCCTGTGTCTCTCTACTGCTGGATATAGGCCTCCCCCAAGGAGCGCCACCATTTGATCGCCACCGATCCTCGGCCATCCTCATCCACCATGTCCATCTATCCATCCAGAGGATGTAACCTATAAATTACTGCGGGTTTTGATAGGTTGTAACTTCTCTGTCTAGTCAGCGTCGCCACACACAAGGCAGCTCTAGCTGGATTTTGTTGTATGGATAAATTTTCAGCGAGATGTTTCGGCTCAGTTACAGATGTAGCAGCGTTTGTGTTCGATTGCAATTGCTCACTGAAGTGGATGCACAGCCGCGCGGCGGTGCGTCATTTGAGTGCAAGCCGCGAGCGCGGACGAATAGCTTCTAGTCTAAAATGCACGTTTCTCCGGAGTCTTTGCCCACACTTGCAAATTTTCATAAATCAATAATATTCCGATAAAAGTACAAATGATATGTTGACCAACCAGTGCATAAACAAGTATACAAGTCATACAATTCGTGTATTCGCTATATAAATTTTTGAACATTACAGATTACAATATTATTTGACCAATGAGTGCACGGACGAGACTGAGTTTAAAGAAAATTTGTGTCTGTACTAGTAAAGAGTTGTAATGAATATGCGCTTTTACATATAAAAAAATCTGCCATGAATATTTTATTCTAACTACTAATTTAATTAAACTTCCTCATAAGTTAATATCATACCTTGATTCCCTTACCTATAAATTGAGCTCTACTTATTCCCCACTCCCATAATTATCATCATTATTTATGACGTCATCATTCCTCAATTACGCTGAGCAGTGTAAATCCATTTATGACATCATCATTCCCAATTTGGCGCGATTGGATCCGCTGAATATTACAAGAGATATCCGACGGCGAGACCCAGAGTCATAAACTTGCAAATATATGAATGGTCGGTCGGATAGTTTCTAAAGGTTGAATTAGCCCCGGTAAACTTGGATCGTTACGTCATACGTCGAGTAAGATAAGCGATACATATTTTGTTTAATGCATAGCTTATAACTGCTAAAGCCGTACGAAAAGCAATCAAATGCTGAGACAACTTATAATGTTTTAAATAATAGGCTTTAAATATCGCGCACGTTGGTTCCTACTATTTATTTATAATTATTAACATTATTTCGCCTTAGGTGCATTGGTTGGTATTATTGTAGAACTAAAATTTGCTGGTCGCAATATACAATCCCATTCCAACCAAATCATGAATTAGTTCAACACAGCTCCTTTTTGTTATAAAACATTCTTATGTACGCACTCGATCTAAACTGCACTTTTAATGTGGA